>UESW01004721.1:629608-654298 GCA_900491605.1 Calamus simplicifolius
GCCCGACTCCGCGTCGGCACTCTAAGCCCGACTCCGCGTCGGCACTCTAAGCTCGACTTCACGTCGGCACTCCAGGCTCGACTTCACGTCGGCACTCTAAGCCCGAGTCTCCCCTCGGCACTAAAGCCCGACTCTACGTCGGCACTCTAAGCCCGACTCCACGTCGGCACTCCAGGCTCGACTTCACGTCGGCACTCTAAGCCCGAGTCTCCCCTCGGCACTCTAAGCTCGACTCCGCATCAGCATTCAAGCCCGACCCCCTCGGCACTCAAGCCCGACTCTACGTCGGCACTCTAAGCCCGACTCCACGTCGGCACTCCAGGCTTGACTTCACGTCGGCACTCTAAGCCCGAGTCTCCCTCGGCACTCTAAGCTCGACTCCACATCGGCACTCTAAGCCCGACTCCGCGTCGGCACTCTAAGCCCGACTCCACGTCGGCACTCTAAGCCCGACTCCGCGTCGGCACTCTAAGCCCGACTTCACGTCGGCACTCCAGGCTCGACTTCACGTCGGCACTCTAAGCCCGAGTCTCCCCTCGGCACTCTAAGCCCGACTCCACATCGGCACTCTAAGCCCGACTCCGTGTCGGCACTAAGCCCGACTCCACGTCGGCACTCTAAGCTCGACTCCGCTTCGGCACTCTAAGCTCGACTCCACGTCGATACTCCAGGCTCGACTTCAAGTCGGCACTCTAAGCCCGACTCCGCGTCGGCACTCTAAGCCCGACTCCGCGTTGACACTCTAAGCCCGACTCCGCGTCGGCACTCTAAGCCCGACTCCACATCGGCACTCCAAGCGCGACTCCACATCGGCACTCTAAGCCCGAGTCCACGTCGGCACTCTAAGCCCGAGTCTCCCCTCGGCACTCTAAGCCCGACTCCGTGTCGGCACTCTAAGCCCGACTTCGTGTCGGCACTCTAAGCCCGACTCCGCGTCGGCACTCAAGCCTGACTCCACGTCGGCACTCCAAGCTCGACTTCACATCGGCACTCTAAGCCTGAGTCTCCCCTCGGCACTCAAGCCCGACTCTACGTCGGCACTCTAAGCCCGACTCCACGTCGGCACTCCAGGCTCGACTTCACGTCGGCACTCTAAGCCCGAGTCTCCCCTCGGCACTCTAAGCTCGACTCCGCGTCAGCATTCAAGCCCGACCCCCTCGGCACTCAAGCCCGACTCCACGTCGGCACTCCAGGCTTGACTTCACGTCGGCACTCTAAGCCCGAGTCTCCCCTCGGCACTCTAAGCCCGACTCCACATCGGCACTCTAAGCCCGACTCCGCGTCGGCACTCTAAGCCCGACTCCGCGTCGGCACTCTAAGCCCGACTCCGCGTCGGCACTCTAAGCTCGACTTCACGTCGGCACTCCAGGCTCGACTTCACGTCGGCACTCTAAGCCCGAGTCTCCCCTCGGCACTCTAAGCCCGACTCCACATCGGCACTCTAAGCCCGACTCCGCGTCGGCACTCTAAGCCCGACTCCATGTCGGCACTCTAAGCTCGACTCCGCATCGGCACTCTAAGCTCGACTCCGCGTCGGCACTCTAAGCTCGACTCCACGTCGATACTCCAGGCTCGACTTCACGTCGGCACTCTAAGCCCGACTCCGCATCGGCACTCTAAGCCCGACTCCGCGTCGACACTCTAAGCTCGACTTCACGTCGGCACTCTAAGCCCGAGTCTCTCCTCGGCACTTAAGCCCGATTCAGCGTCGGCACTCTAAGCCCGAGTCTCCCCTCGGTACTCAAGCCCGACTCCGCGTCGGCACTCTAAGCCCGACTCCGCGTCGGCACTCTAAGCCCGACTCCACATCGGCACTCCAAGCCGACTCCACGTTGGCACTCTAAGCCCGAGTCCACGTCGGCACTCTAAGCCCGACTCCGCATCGGCACTCTAAGCCCGAGTCTCTTCTCGGCACGTGAAGACCGACTCCGCGTCGGCACTTGAAGATCGACTCAGCGTCGGCACGTGAAGACCGACTCCGCGTCGGCACTTGAAGACCGACTTTGCGTCGGCATGTGAAGACCGACTCCGCGTCGGCACTTGAAGACCGACTTCGCGTCGGCATGTGAAGACCGACTCCGCGTCGGCACTTGAAGACCGACTCCGCATCGGCACTTGAAGACCGACTCAGCGTCGGCACGTGAAGACCGACTCCGCGTCGGCACTTGAAGACCGACTCCGCATCGGCACTTGAAGATCGACTTCGCATCGGCATGTGAAGACCGACTCCGCGTCGGCACTTGAAGACCGACTCCGCGTTGGCACTTAGCCCGACTTCACGACGGCACTTGAAGACCGACTCCGCATCGGCACTTGAAGACCGACTCCGCGTCGGCACTTGAAGACCGACTCAGCGTCGGCACTTGAAGACCGACTTCGTGTCGGCACTTGAAGACGACTTCGCGTCGGCACTTGAAGACCGACTCAGCGTCGGCACTTGAAGACCGACTTCGCGTCGGCACCTCAAGCCCGACTCCACGTCGACAACTCAAGCCCGACTCCCCTCGGCACTCTAAGCCCGAGTCCGCGTCGGCACTCTAAGCCCGAGTCTCCGCGTCGGCACTCTAAGCCCGAGTCCGCGTCGGCACTCTAAGACCGATTCAGCGTCGGCACTTAACCCGACTCAGCGTAGGCAACGGAAACCCGACTCAGTGTCGGTACCAGAAGCCCGACTCAGCGTCGGCATCGGAGGCCCGACTTCGTGTTGAGTCAAGAAGATCCAAGACAACTCACAGCTGGGAGAAGTCAACTCCCCAACTCACAGTTGACAAGCACCCCCACAAAAACTTAACATACGATACTTCTGAGTGTCATGTAATTCACTAAAATTTTACACTTCTTGAGCATGTATATCGTGCATTAACCAAGCTCAAAAGTGTGGGGGGCATCTGATAAGGCCATTTAACAAACCCATGAGTATATAGTTTGTTTTGAAACTGACCGTGATCTTCGGGAACCTGGGCCACCCGACTCGGTTGCAACGCCCTTACTTCCCTCCCGATAAACCAGGGAATTCCCCTGTAAATCAGGACCGACCCTCAACGCTGGGTGAGAAAAAAACCCAGACTTTCTCCATCAAGGAGGGGGGGCTCCGACTCCAAGCAATATCTTTCTCTCCCGCTCAAACAAGATGAGCTCAGTGGTAGGCCCAAGGAAGAAAAATCCGGTCATCTGGAGGCAATTTTGGATCACCGCTTTCAATACGGCCGAAAAACTTCTCTTTTAATATCCTTCCTTACCAAACTCTAACCTTAGCAATTGGCGACATTAATGGCGGCCTTCTCCACTAAAAAAAACGGTAGTGGCCATCTCACCAGCCTCGTCTCCTTAGGTTTCCTCGTGGTCGCCAAGTCCCTGCAGCTGCTCCCCATCCAGTCGTCCCTCAGCATCCCCGGGCTATCCATCTTCCTCTTCCTTCTGACGGCGACGTCGCTCTGGAGGTCGAGGCCTGCAAACGCTCCTCCCGGGCCGGCGTCGATCCCCATCTTC
Organism: Calamus simplicifolius; assembly: GCA_900491605.1. NCBI lineage: Eukaryota > Viridiplantae > Streptophyta > Magnoliopsida > Arecales > Arecaceae > Calamus > Calamus simplicifolius. The sequence goes on from UESW01004721.1 coordinate 633,098, forward strand.
GGCAACTGGCTCCAAGTGGGCAATGACCTGAACCACCGGTTCCTCGCGGGGATGGCGAAGAAGTTCGGGAACGTGTTCCTCCTGAGGCTGGGGGCCCGGAACCTTGTGGTGGTGTCGGAGCCGAAGCTGGCGTCGGAGGTGCTCCAAACGCAGGGGGTGGAGTTCGGGTCACGGCCACGCAACGTGGTGTTCGACATCTTCACGGGGAACGGGCAGGACATGGTGTTCACGGTGTACGGCGAGCACTGGCGGAAGATGCGGCGCATCATGACCCTGCCCTTCTTCACCAACAAGGTGGTGCAGCAGTACAGGAGATGTGGGAGGAGGAGATGGACGCGGTGGTGAAAGATTTGCGAGCCGCGGGCGCGCAGAAGGAGGGGATGGTCATCCGGAGGTGCCTGCAGCTCATGCTATACAACATCATGTACCGGATGATGTTCAACGCCCGCTTCGACTCCGACTCCGACCCGCTCTTCCTGCAGGCCACCAAGTTCAACTCCGAGCGCAGCCGCCTGGCTCAGAGCTTCGAGTACAACTACGGGGACTTCATTCCCATCCTCAGGCCCTTCTTGAGGGGTTATCTCAACAAGTGCCGGGATTTACATAGCAGCAGGCTCGCTTAATTTCTTTAACAACCATTACGTCGAGAAAAGAAGGAAACTGATGGCCACAAGTGGAGGTAGAAATAAGCTTAGATGTGCCATGGATCACATACTGGAAGCAGAAAAGAACGGAGAGATCAGCTCAGAGAATGTGATATACATCGTGGAGAACATCAATGTCGCAGACCGAAGCAATGGCCGGGAAGGAGAAGGTCGGGCGATCGGCATTGATCTCGGCACGACGTACTCGTGCGTGGGGTATGGCAGCATGATCGGGTGGAGATCATCGCGAATGACCAGGGGAACCGCACCACCCCCTCCTACGTGGCGTTCATAGACACCGAGCGTCTCATCGGCGATGCTGCCCAGAACCAGAAGCTGTCGTTGGATCCAAAGAACAAGACTCATGATTCTCCAGAGGTTACCAAGAAGTGCCGAGCGCACCAATCCCGTCATACGAGCGCTCTGTTACTCCTCTTATTCAAGTGGCTATGGACGGAAACGTGTGTTACTTGCCTAGTGGATACCCATCCACGACTTATTACTATGGAGCGATATCATCGGCTTCGATCCCTACGCAGGGATGCCTGCGCTCTGCCAGACGGATCCCTCGGACCTTTTCGGCCTAAAATGCTAAGGCCATCGGGAGGAACTCTAACTCCAGGAAGTGACCACCATCACTCTGATCTGACAGCGAAGTAGGAGGCTATGCAACAGTATCCAACTCTGCGAGACAGGAAGATCTCTCTCTCCCTCTCTCTAAAATATTACTTGATTATAAACTCCTATTCTACAGACCACTGACTTGAGCGTCGGAGGATCCCTGCCGGAACTACCGGCCTGGGATTTTTTGCAGGCTTTCAGAGGAAGAAGGCGACCTCTTCGTGTCCTTGAAGGCCCATGGAGACCTCAGTTCACCCAACGCTCATCACAAGGATTTGGCAGCAACAGATTGGCGCGCCAGGTAGGAGGGGACACGCACGTAGTAGATGAACATTCTCCCTACAATTTCTGTAAGGAAGACGATGGTGACAATGCGAGCTCAGGAAGCTTTCACCAGTTGCGCTGAGGGGCACCGCGCAACAGCAAGCGGCAGACCACCAGTGGGCGCAACATCCCTGGGGGCAGACCACCAGTGGGAGGAAGCGCTCGAGCCCGCGGAAGGAAAACAAGGGTGCCGCAAGAGCTAAGTACGCTTAAGACTATTTCTTTCACTGATACTTAAAAATGTCACGCATGGAAGTTCGACCCCGTATCAGCATTCGAGACCAACCTCGCGTTAGCATCCCAAAGCTCGACCCCGGTTGGCACCAAAAGCCAGAGGCCAGCACGGCACAAAAGGACAAAGACTGACCCAGCGTTGGCAGCAAAGATCATTGGCGCAAAGAAAAAGGCTCCCGAGCATGGTCCCATCACAGCGACTCTCGGGTCACCCTTCGGGGTTAAAAAGGCTCCTGACGACTCTCAACTCTCAGGTCACCCTTCGGGGTTAAAAAGGCTCCTGACGACTTTCAACTCTCACGTCATCCTTCGGGGTTAAAAAGGCTCCTGACGACTCTCAACTCTCAGGTCACCCTTCGGGGTTAAAAAGGCTCCTGACGACTCTCAACTCTCAGGTCACCCTTCGGGGTTAAAAAGGCTCCTGACGACTCTAAACTCTCAGGTCACCCTTCGGGGTTAAAAAGGCTCCTGACGACTCTCAACTCTCAGGTCACCCTTCGGGGTTAAAAAGGCTCCTGACGACTTTCAACTCTCAGGTCACCCTTTGGGGTTAAAAAGGCTCCTGATGACTCTCAACTCTCAGGTCACCCTTCGGGGTTAAAAAGGCTCCTGACGACTTTCAACTCTCAGGTCACCCTCCGGGGTTAAAGGCTCCCGAGCATGGTCCCCCCACAGCGACTCTCGGGTCACCCTTCGGGGTTCAAAAGGACCCTGAGCATGGTTCAAACACCCTCAGGTCACCCTCTGGGGTTAAAGGCTCCCGAGCATGGTCCCCCCACAGCGACTCTCGGGGTCACCCTTCGGGGTTCAAAAGGACCCTGAGCATGGTTCAAACACCCTTAGGTCACCCTCCGGGGTTAAAGGCTCCCGAGCATGGTCCCATCACCGCGACTCTCTGGTTACCCTTCGAGGTTCAAAAGGCTCTCGATGACCTCAACTTTGCCTCAGCGGTTTCGTCACAGCCTCAACGGCTTTATCTCAGTCCCAGCGGCTTCAACTCTATATGCGGTCAACGGCCAATCGGGTAATACCTTTATTTGAATTATACACTTGCAACGCATTACTGGTTACTTTCAGCCATCTAGAAGCCCGACTCCGCATCGGCACTCTAAGCCCGAGTCTCCCCTCGGCACTCTAAGCCCGACTCCACGTCGGCACTCTAAGCCCGACTCCGCGTCGGCACTCTAAGCCCGAATCCGCGTCGGCACTCTAAGCTCGACTCCACGTCGACACTCCAAGCCCGACTCCACGTCGGCACTCAAGCCCGACCCCACGTCGGCACTCCAAGCCCGACTCCCGTCGGCACTCTAGCCCGACTCCGCGTCGGCACTCTAAGCCCGACTCCACATCGGCACTCAAGCCCGACTCCACGTCGGCACTCTAAGCCCGAGTCCACGTCGGCACTCTAAGCCCGAGTCTCCCCTCGGCACTCTAAGCCCGACTCCGTGTCGGCACTCTAAGCCCGACTTCGTGTCGGCACTCTAAGCCCGACTCCGCGTCGGCACTAAAGCCCGACTCCACGTTGGCACTCCAAGCTCGACTTCACGTCGACACTCTAAGCCCGAGTCTCCCCTCGGTACTCAAGCCCGACTCTACGTCGGCACTCTAAGCCCGACTCCACGTCGGCACTCCAGGCTCGACTTCACGTCGGCACTCTAAGCCCGAGTCTCCCTCGGCACTCTAAGCTCGACTCCGCGTCAGCATTCAAGCCCGACCCCCTCGACACTCAAGCCCGACTCTACGTCGGCACTCTAAGCCCGACTACACGTCGGCACTCCAGGCTTGACTTCACGTCGGCACTCTAAGCCCGAGTCTCCCCTCGGCACTCTAAGCCCGACTCCACATCGGCACTCTAAGCCCGACTCCGCGTCGGCACTCTAAGCCCGACTCCGCGTCGGCACTCTAAGCCCGACTCCGCATCGGCACTCTAAGCTCGACTTCACGTCGGCACTCCAGGCCCGACTTCACGTCGGCACTCTAAGCCCGAGTCTCCCCTCGGCACTCTAAGCCCGACTCCGCGTCGGCACTCTAAGCCCGACTCCAAGTCGGCACTCTAAGCCCGACTCGCGTCGGCACTCTAAGCCCGACTCCGCGTCGGCACTCTAAGCTCGACTCCGCGTCGGCACTCTAAGCTCGACTCCACGTCGATACTCCAGGCTCGACTTCACGTCGGCACTCTAAGCCCGACTCCGCGTCGGCACTCTAAGCCCGACTCCGCGTCGACACTCTAAGCCCGACTCCACGTTGGCACTCTAAGCCCGACTCCACATCGGCACTCCAAGCCCGACTCCACATCGGCACTCTAAGCCCGAGTCCACGTCGGCACTCTAAGCCCGAGTCTCCCCTCGGCACTCTAAGCCCGACTCCGCGTCGACACTCTAAGCCCGACTTCGTGTCGGCACTCTAAGCCCGACTCCGCGTCGGCACTCAAGCCCGACTCCACGTCGGCACTCCAAGCTCGACTTCACGTTGGCACTCTAAGCCCGAGTCTCCCCTCGGCACTCAAGCCCGACTCTACGTCGGCACTCTAAGCCCGACTCCACGTCGGCACTCCAGGCTCGACTTCACGTTGGCACTCTAAGCCCGAGTCTCCCCTCGGCACTCTAAGCTCGACTCCGCATCAGCATTCAAGCCCGACCCCCTCGGCACTCAAGCCCGACTCTACGTCGGCACTCTAAGCCCGACTCCACGTTGGCACTCCAGGCTTGACTTCACGTCGGCACTCTAAGCCCGAGTCTCCCCTCGGCACTCTAAGCCCGACTCCACATCGGCACTCTAAGCCCGACTCGCGTCGGCACTCTAAGCCCGACTCCACGTCGGCACTCTAAGCCCACTCCGCGTCGGCACTCTAAGCTCGACTTCACGTCGGCACTCCAGGCTCGACTTCACGTCGGCACTCTAAGCCCGAGTCTCCCCTCAGCACTCTAAGCCTGACTCCACATCGGCACTCTAAGCCCGACTCCGCGTCGGCACTCTAAGCCCGACTCCATGTCGACACTCTAAGCCCAACTCCGCGTCGGCACTCTAAGCTCGACTCCGCGTCGGCACTCTAAGCTCGACTCCACGTCGATACTCCAGGCTCGACTTTACGTCGGCACTCTAAGCCCGACTCTGCGTCGGCACTCTAAGCTTGACTTCACGTCGGCACTCTAAGCCCGAGTCTCTCCTCGGCACTTAAGCCCGATTCAGCGTCGGCACTCTAAGCCCGAGTCTCCCCTCGGCACTCAAGCCCGACTCCGCGTCGGCACTCTAAGCCCGACTCCGCGTCGGCACTCTAAGCCCGACTCCACATCGGCACTCCAAGCCCGACTCCACGTCGGCACTCTAAGCCCGAGTCCATGTCGGCACTCTAAGCCCGACTCCGCGTCGGCACTCTAAGCCCGAGTCTCTCCTCGGCACGTGAAGACCGACTCCGCGTCGGCACTTGAAGATCGACTCAGCGTCGGCACGTGAAGACCGACTCCGCGTCGGCACTTGAAGACCGACTTCGCGTCGGCATGTGAAGACCGACTCCGCGTCGGCACTTGAAGACCGACTTTGCGTCGGCATGTGAAGACCGACTCCGCGTCAGCACTTGAAGACCGACTCCGCATCGGCACTTGAAGACCGACTCAGCGTCGGCACGTGAAGACCGACTCCGCGTCGGCACTTGAAGACCGACTCCGCATCGGCACTTGAAGACCGACTTCGCATCGGCATGTGAAGACCGACTCCGCGTCGGCACTTGAAGACCGACTCCGCGTTGGCACTTAGTCCGACTTCACGACGGCACTTGAAGACCGACTCCGCGTCGGCACTTGAAGACCGACTCGCGTCGGCACTTGAAGACCGACTCAGCGTCGGCACTTGAAGACCGACTCAGCGTCGGCACTTGAAGACCGACTTCGCATCGGCACTTGAAGACCGACTTCGCGTCGGTACTTAGACCGACTCCGCGTCGGCACTTGAAGACCGACTCAGCGACGGCACTTGAAGACCGACTCAGCGTCGGCACTTGAAGACCGACTCAGCGTCGGCACTTGAAGACCGACTCAGCGTCGGCACTTGAAGACCGACTTCGCGTCGGCACCTCAAGCCCGACTCCGCATCGACAACTCAAGCCCGACTCCCCTCGGCACTCTAAGCCCGAGTCCGCGTCGGCACTCTAAGCCCGAGTCTCCGCATCGGCACTCTAAGCCCGAGTCCGGTCGGCACTCTAAGACCGATTCAGCGTCGGCACTTAACCCGACTCAGCGTAGGCAACGGAAACCCGACTCAGTGTCGGTACCAGAAGCCCGACTCAGCGTCGGCATCGAAGGCCCGACTTCGTGTTGAGTCAAGAAGATCCAAGACAACTCACAGCTAGGAGAAGTCAACTCCCCAACTCACAGTTGACAAGCACCCCCACAAAAACTTAACATACGATACTTCTGAGTGTCATGTAATTCACTAAAATTTACACTGTATATCGTGCATTAACCAAGCTCAAAAAGTGGGGGGCATCTGATAAGGCCATTTAACAAACCCATGAGCAATTTATTTTGAAACTGACCGTGATCTTCGGGAACCTGGGCCACCCGACTCGGTTGCAACGCCCTTACTTCCCTCCCGATAAACCAGGGAATTCCCCTGTAAATCAGGACCGACCTCAACGCTGGGTGAGAAAAAAACCCAGACTTTCTCCATCAAGGAGGGGGGGCTCCGACTCCAAGCAATATCTTTCTCTCCCGCTCAAACAAGATGAGCTCAGTGGTAGGCCCAAGGAAGAAAAATCCGGTCATCTGGAGGCAATTTTGGATCACCGCTTTCAATACGGCCGAAAAACTTCTCTTTTAATATCCTTCCTTACCAAACTCTAACCTTAGCAATTGGCAACATTAATGGCGGCCTTCTCCACTAAAAAAAATGGTAGTGGCCATCTCCACCAGCCTCGTCTCCTTAGGTTTCCTCGTGGTCGCCAAGTCCCTGCAGCTGCTCCCCATCCAGTCATCCCTCAGCATCCCCGGGCTATCCATCTTCCTCTTCCTTCTGACGGCGACGTCGCTCTGGAGGTCGAGGCCTGCAAACGCTCCTCCCGGGCCGGCGTCGATCCCCATCTTCGGCAACTGGCTCCAAGTGGGCAATGACCTGAACCACCGGTTCCTCGCGGGGATGGCGAAGAAGTTCGGGAACGTGTTCCTCCTGAGGCTGGGGGCCCGGAACCTTGTGGTGGTGTCGGAGCCGAAGCTGGCGTCGGAGGTGCTCCACACGCAGGGGGTGGAGTTCGGGTCGCGGCCACGCAACGTGGTGTTCGACATCTTCACGGGGAACGGGCAGGACATGGTGTTCACGGTGTACGGCGAGCACTGGCGGAAGATGCGGCGCATCATGACCCTGCCCTTCTTCACCAACAAGGTGGTGCAGCAGTACAGGAGATGTGGGAGGAGGAGATGGACGCGGTGGTGAAAGATTTGCGAGCCGCGGGCGCGCAGAAGGAGGGGATGGTCATCCGGAGGCGCCTGCAGCTCATGCTATACAACATCATGTACCGGATGATGTTCGACGCCCGCTTCGACTCCGACTCCGACCCGCTCTTCCTGCAGGCCACCAAGTTCAACTCCGAGCGCAGCCGCCTGGCTCAGAGCTTCGAGTACAACTACGGGGACTTCATTCCCATCCTCAGGCCCTTCTTGAGGGGTTATCTCAACAAGTGCCAGGATTTACAGAGCAGCAGGCTCGCTTTCTTTAACAACCATTACGTCGAGAAAAGAAGGAAACTGATGGCCACAAGTGGAGGTAGAAATAAGCTTAGATGTGCCATGGATCACATACTGGAAGCAGAAAAGAACGGAGAGATCAGCTCAGAGAATGTGATATACATCGTGGAGAACATCAATGTCGCAGACCGAAGCAATGGCCGGGAAGGGAGAAGGTCGGGCGATCGGCATTGATCTCGGCACGACGTACTCGTGCGTGGGGGTATGGCAGCACGATCGGGTGGAGATCATCACGAATGACCAGGGGAACCGCACCACCCCTCCTACGTGGCGTTCACAGACACCGAGCGTCTCATCGGCGATGCTGCCCAGAACCAGAAGCTGTCGTTGGATCCAAAGAACAAGACTCATGATTCTCCAAAGGTTACCAAGAAGTGCCGAGCGCACCAATCCCGTCATACGAGCGCTCTGTTACTCCTCTTATTCAAGTGGCTATGGACGGAAACGTGTGTTACTTGCCTAGTGGATACCCATCCACGACTTATTACTATGGAGCGATATCATCGGCTTCGATCCCTACACAGGGATGCCTGCGCTCTGCCAGACGCTCGGGACCTTTTCGGCCTAAAATGCTAAGGCCATCGGGAGGAACTCTAACTCCAGGAAGTGACCACCATCACTCTGATCTGACAGCGAAGTAGGAGGCTATGCAACAGTATCCAACTCTGCGAGACAGGAAGATCTCTCTCTCCCTCTCTCTAAAAATATTACTTGATTATAAAACTCCTATTCTACAGACCACTGACTTGAGCGTCGGAGGGTTCCTACCGGAACTACCGGCCCGGGATTTTTTGCAGGCTTTCAGAGGAAGAAGGCGACCTCTTCGTGTCCTTGAAGGCCCATGGAGACCTCAGTTCACCCAACGCTCATCACAAGTGATTTGGCAGCAACACGTTTCTCCATCACATGCAAGAACTGGCGGTCGGTCCCCGAACCACCGCACCCCGGCGATCACCGGATGCGGTTGATGCAGATCAGAAACAGGGACGGCGCATGCAACTTCATCGATCCAACATCCAACAAGACGCATCACGCCGAATTCCCGGAGCTTGCCGGCGTCAAAGTCTGGTCGGCCAAGGGTGGCTGGTTGCTGGCCTCAGCCTTGCACTTGCACCAACATCGCTTCTTCTTCTTCCATCTCGCATCATTGGAACAGAGGGTCCTCCCAGTCCTACAAGTAGTAGTATCCCTATTCTTAACTAATCTCGAAACAATTACTCACGTCGCCTTCTCGTCCCCGCCAACTTCCACCCGCTGCACGGTTGTCATGTTCTGCGATAACGACGACTCCACCAGTACTGGAATATTAACTTGGCGGCTGGGGGACGATCGGTGGACGTTGCAGGGAGTCTACCACCCTTTCCCAGTGCAGTGTTCCTGCTTCGCGCCTTGTGGGCGTCTCTTCTATTGCGCAGGGCGACATGGCGAGCTTGCGGAGCTCCATCCAGAATCTAGGACGTTCCGGAGGCGCAAGATGGCCCGAACTATCAAGCATTTGAGCGAATCGGTCGCCGCCCCTCTGATGCACATGGTTGGGTTCAGGGGGGAGATTTATTTGGTCTGGATCGGTGGCGATAGGAAGCAGCCTGTTCGGATTTTTAAGATGGATCCTGTTGACTTGGATGCGGAGGAGATCCAAACTCTGGAGGACCGCGTGATCTATGTTGGCCTCACGACGGCGAGCATGGCGGCGGCGCCGAGGGCTGAGATGGCGGACAGGGTGTACTTCCCACCGGCTGTGGAGAGGTCGCGCCCACGCTTGCACTTGCACTACTACTTTATGTGGGATCGCAGGTATATACCTGATGCTTGCTTTTGCATTGCGGTTATGTAGGTTTTTCTCCATTAAACGATTAAGATGGATTAAGTTGTTCCTATATGTCGGGGATTACGTGAATTCAAATTTAAATTTTGAATTCACCATTAAGATAAGAATTTAAAGCAGGGCCCTCTGTCATAGACAAATAAAGCATAAAGACTTATAAAATGGAAAGATCCCTACGCCTGGTCTCATCGAGAAAGTCTACACTATTGATGAGAGAGACCGCAAGGTATAGAAGATCCTTACCCTCATTTTGAAGAAAATCAACAGCTAGAGGTATTTATCGATCTTTCCTTTATTATTTAGGATAAATATATTGGTCCCATATTTCCGCATATATGATAGGGATCAATATATTTAATTTCAGTCTATCATTTGATATCAGAGCGTACTCTATCTTAATTATTATGATTGTTTCCATTAATATATGGATCTGATAAAATCCTGTGAAACAATCTTTATATGATTTATTTGATAAAGAGGGACAAGGTATTCTTGATCGATTTCTATTTATCTCGTTTAGGGATAGTCCAAAAAAGAGGCTACTTGTAGTACCCTGAATTATTTCATCCAAAATAAAGGAGGCTGTTGTGCGTTTAACCCAACTACCTACGTACCGGGAGAGTTAATAGGTCATCGCATTAGATATGATAAACTCTTAATATACCGTTTATTTAATTCAATTTTATTTAAGAGATTGATAAGATTTATGCCATGAAGCATGCACTTATCTGTTTTCTCATCCTTTTGGATATAGTTTAAATAAAAGATAAATTCAAATATCTCGCAATTAAATCAGATGAGGAAGCATGGGTTTCCTTGCTTCATATATGTGCACATGATGAGGACGGATGACAATGTCTTTTACGAAAAACGTGCAGGCAATACATAATTTAAAAAAAAAGGCCCGTGGTATTTAAAATTAGAATTAAAATAAAAAAAGGGGAAGCCAGCGCCCAAGCGCTGGGCGCTAGCACTGGCTCAGTGCCCAGGCGCTGGCAGCACCTGGTTGGGCCGAGCGCTGGCCCAGCGCTTGGCTGAGCCAGTGGCCTGGGCGAGGCGCCAGCGCCTGGGACAGACATCGGAGCGCTGGGCCCAGCCGGCGCTAGCCCAGCGCCTGGCTGGCCCAGTAGCCTGAGTCAGCCAAAGCTGGATCATGTGCCTAGCCTGTACTATAGTAGGCTGGATTGTAGTAGTCTGGGAACATCTGAACCAAAATTTTTTGAGGTGATTGAGAGATTTATTTTTTTGGTTAAATTAAACTATTGGAATTGGATGAGGATGACGGGCTGCTAGCTCGTCTATCAAGTGGTTGGACCATTAGTCTGGCCTATTTATGTTCAATTATATTTAGAATTTGTGTGAATTATGCATGCATCTTAAGTGACATAATTGAACATAAAATTTAAATAATGTCTAAGTGATAAATATAATTGAATAATTGAGGAGTAGCCACAGCATCCTTAATTATAAAATTGTATAATAAAATTAATAAATCACATAAATAATAGACATTAATTGTAATTAATTATATGAATATAATAAAATTTATCCCACAGGAATTTTGTTATATTTATATAATTAATTAGGATAAAATATCAAATTATATTTTTCTAATCTACCACAAGAATTAAAAAGAAGAAACATAATTTGATAGTTTTATCATACAAACTTAAGTGAATCTATTGAATTAAAACTTTAGCCCACATGCAAGTTTTATGTCAGTAGATTCATTATTTTATATTTATATAATTAATTAAGATAAAATATCAAATTATATTTTTCTAATCTATCCACAGGAATTAAAAAGAAGGAACATAATTTGATAGTTTTATCATACAGACTTAAGTGAATCTAATTGAATTAAAGCTTTAGCCTACATGCAAGTTTTATATAAGTAGATTCATTGTTTTATATTTATATAATTAATTAAGATAAAATATCAAATTATATTTTTCTAATCTACCTACAGGAATTAGAAAGAAGGAACATAATTTGATAGATTTATTATACAAGACTTAAGAATATTTTTATTAGAATATTTGATGAGATACCCAAAATAATAATTGATGACATTCTATGATATATATATATAATTCTTAAAATTTTTAAAATCTTTATAATAATGAATGGTTAATGACATGGATGCCTCATCAATGTTGTTTGCTTTATTGTACCAACTTGATCTGACTTGGAAAATCTTTTCCACTTTATAGATACTCTCCAAAATGATCTTAGTAGGGTTGAATAATTTAACGTATTGCTGTTCTGCTCCACTACTCATAGAACTCATGATAGCAATCATAGTAGGGTTGGATAATTTAATGTATTCCTCTTCTACTCCATCAAGAAGAATTCAAACTCAATCCATCATATAACTCGACTCTTCATAGAGTTCATAATAGCAGCATCATAGTTTGGCACAATTTTTCGTTGGTTATAGTAATCATAGATATTGGAACAAGTTAACAGTAAGTATTAAACTACAAATAAGGGTGTGATATCGCAATATAAAATCAACATTATCTAAATGATTAAAAAATAAAAACAACAATTTCAAATAGAGGTATACAAGAAATAATTGATAAAGAATTAAATGTGGTACAATTATTAGATCACAAATACAAGGCATTTTAATGTTTATTCCAAATCAATTTCTTCCAACATTTCAAACTTTGAATTTTAAAATGATATATTATCGAATTAATAGTTTAAGTGATAGAATTGTATATAACTTTAGAAGCTATATTTATGGCTAAAGAATTTGTTTTACTAATAACAAGCATTGAGAGTTTGCTGTTTAAATAAATATTGCTGTTGTTATAAAATAGTGCCAATATATGGTCATGAATGGTGCATTAGTCACATTAGTTGCATGGGAAAAGGTTATCTTTTTGATGCTTTAATTTAAATTTGATAAGTTAATAACAATATAGTTTTTGTAGTCCACTTTACTGTAGGTAATAGAGCTTTAATTATAACATTTTTATTAATATAGCTTCTAATAAATAGTTATTTGCTAGATGAGAACTATATTTTTAAAGTGTCAAAACTATAATATTTATCTTATGACTAAATTAAGAAAGTGCTTGTAGTTACAATAAATGATAATAAAAGACATCACATAGTGTCGCATTGCAGGCTAGACCATAGTTTTACCTCATTATTTTTATTTTTATATTTTAATAATTGCATGTATATATTGTAAAGCAAACTCATATAGAAATTACAAAGGAGAGAATACAGTGTTAGCACTAATTATGCTAGAGAATACAAGTAAAATCATAATACAGAAGCTCTGGTCCTCATTACTCTCTACGCAAAATGCACTATTCGACTATACCTTAATTTTGATGGAGTCTTTCAGACAGCCATCACCCTCAACATCCTCAACATTACTCCATTTGATAATTATAAGATCTCTATGCCTCCCACTTTTCTCCTTCTTCTCCATTCAATGCTCGAATAAGACCCTTACCTTCATCCTCTATCTAGACAAGTCTTCATCCTCCTCCACCTCCACTGCAGCTGCCATTGAGGCCTTTAAGCACTTCATCAACTCCTACTTCCTCTATGATCATACTCACAACTATAACTTCAATCTTTCTTTTTACCTCGCAAAGAAGAAAGAGGCTGCTGCCGCGAGTAGTGAAGATATTATAGACTACATGCATCATATGCTGCCTTTTTTATTTGTGTTAAAAATATGTTAATTTTTAATTTTTAATGAGAATCGGAATGCCATCTCCCTTTTGAATTTTGCGTGAACCATATGAGGGTATGTAATTGGAATAGCATACCCATTCACTCAGAAATAGCATTTCAATTTTTTCATGAACCAAACAAGGGCTTGTGAAATGGCATAACATATCCATTCCCTTGGAAATAGAACCCAAATCCCATTCTAACCCATTCTTACAAATCAAATATGTCCTTGGTACTTTACTCAAACTCAAAGCTCCCTCAACTTGCTTTTATTTAACTTTCACAAGTTTTTGCATGGTTTTTTATAACTATTTTCTCTTGTCTCACGTCGAAAATGCAGGTCCCTAATCCTTTCCTAGAGGCCTTCTATGAATTTTATTCCCCTAGGGCCAAAAACCATCTAGAATAAGATAAAGAGGTTGAGCTTACGATAAGTTAATCCCTTTGAAGATGTTAGGTGCCTTGTCAGCTGACACGCATACTATCTCTCTCTCTCTCTCTCTCTCTCGCAACAATGGTATAGATAAAAACAAGTTTTATAATAAATAAGTCAAAATCATGCATGTGATCAACTCTAATAACAGACACTTATACTGAATGTATTATGTAAATTGCTCGTTCATTTTGTCTTTATATTTTGGAGTCATTATAGGAGATTAATGTTGGGTTTTGGGTTTGTTTTAAAATATGTTGGCATTGTTCAAAACAGTTTGTACCTTAACACTGGATTGTGGAAGGGGTCAAAGTTTTGAAGCTTCTTTAGTCCTTTAAGCCTCATTTGATTGTTGGAAACCCAAACACAAGATTTCTTAAAAATATGGAGGTTTTTCTTATATAAGATTTTGGTAGTAGAGAGAAGCAAGGGTTGCAGAGAAAGCTTTGCTTAGCGCTATCTTTGGCTAGCTAGGGGGGGCACTCTTTTTTCTTGCTTACTTTTTTGAAATCAACCCAAGTGTGAAGGATTTTTGGTGCAAATCAGTAGGAGTGATGCTCGTGTGTGTTACTTTATTACCGTCCGGGCATTAGCCCGAGGAAATTGAACATGAGACTATTTTTACATTGTTTTCTGCTCCAATTTTTCTTTTAAGAAGGGTTTACGCATGCACTGTTTATGAGTTGATGATATATTCCCTCTATGTCTCGGCGATTAGCATCATGCATAGGTTAGCCGTTGAAGCGTGCATGCGCTAGCCCTTCACATATTAAGAGTAAAAGTCACATATTTTAGCGCTATCATCAATGACATATTAAATCAAGGACATAGAGTAAAAGCATCATCATCATCATTATTGTTTTTGTTATTGTTGCGGCCGAATCACATATGATGAACGTCGGCAGGCTAGGATCACCGTGTGTTCAGAGAGACCGCCGTCTTCCTCCTGGAGCCTGCAAAAAGTCCCGGACCGGTGGTTCCGGTGGGGACCCTCCGATGCCCAAGTTAGTGAGTCGTCGAACAGGGATATGATTCTTGTAGAATTATTCTAGAGGAAGTTCCAGAGAGAGTCCCTTTGCATGGAGCACGGGTTCTCTTTTTATACCTGTTGGGGATCCCGTTTACCTCGGTCTGTTGAAACCGTCGAATCCGTCCTGTTGTGATGAACGGCAAGTCGTTGGACTGTTGCTGGATAAGGGCCGCTTATAGCGGTAACTGCCTATCAGGCTAACACTTGCCCATGATTTTGGTGAGCGAGGTGCTTAGATTGCGGGGTCGGCTGTATGAAATTACATTGTGTATGTGGGAGATACTGCGGGCCGACGCTAGGGGCTAGAGTCAGAGTTCCAGCACGGGAGGTCGGCGCTGAGGACCGACGCTGGGGGCCGGCACTAGAGGCTGACGCTGGACGTCTGTCTTTGGTGTTAACGTGTAACTTTGATGCCGACGCTGGGTGCCGGTCTTTGGTGCTGTTGTTGGAGGCCGACGCTGGAGGTCGACACTGGAGGACGGCACTGGAGGCCGACGCTGGAAGCCGGCGCTGGAGGCCGGCGCTGGAGGCCAACGCTGGAAGCCGGCGCTGGAGGCCGGCACTGGAGGCCGACGCTGGAGGCCGACGCTGGAGGCCGGCACTGGAGGCCGACGCTGGAGGCCGGCACTGGAGGTCAATGCTGGAGACCGGCACTGGAGGCCGACGCTGGCCTTGGGTTTTGTTGTCACATCATTGCTTTCGAAAACCACGCAGAAGATAATACTACCCCGGGGAAACGGCCAGCCGTATCAGATGCCCCCCCGCCCTGAGATGGGTGAGCGTTTACTTACCCGCGAAAGGGGTGTGAATATCCTCTAGGTGGCCGGTTTTCATGCCATTATTTCGCCTTTGTTGGGATTAGGGAGGATTTCCCTCGGGCAGTGCTACGAAAAGGCGAACGGTATCATTGCGATAAGGTTAACTCCCCCCTTTCCATTGGTGGTCTTTTCGAGCTTATCGCATTGGCAGGTCGTCGAAGCGCCTCCCAACTGAAGGTGGACGCGTGGTCAGATCGGACGATTGTGGGGTGTTTCGAGATGGTGTCATGAGGACAAATAGCCCTTATCTTCCTATCTTCCTCACTTCTTCCGCCGTTGCCCCCTTTTGAGTCCGCCAGCGTTTCTATCTCTCGTCCATTCTCTCCGTGCTCTGTTCTTGGCTCAAGTTTTTCTTTTCTGGTTAGTTCCCATGGCTTCTTCTCCTTCTTGCTCCATTTCCGGTTCTTGGGGGGGTTCCCATCATCCTTCCCAGACTTCCGATTCCCTGTCCAGCCAATGGTCCACCCCTTCTTCTCACCACTCACCGGAGCCACGTCCAGTCAACCGTCCCCTAACCGGGATTCATTCGGCCGGCGGGCGGACTTCCGTCCGGAACCGGTTGGTGGCTGCCGGTTCTTCTAGGGTTGCCAAGGAGTCCCCCGAGGGGACTGCGTCCTCCATGTCTGCTCAAGACATAGCAAACTTAAAGGCCAGGTATGGCTTCCCTCCAGACCTTCATCTTTTCTTTCCTACCCCTAACGACAGGGCAACCTCTTCCCGTACCGGAAGGGTTGCTTTGTACGGAGCCTTTTTTAAGGCCGGGCTCCGGTTACCGATCCATCCTTTCATTCTTAATCTTCTAGATCGGTACTCCTTGACCCCTTCCCAACTAGTTCCCAACTCTATCCGAACCATTGTTGGTTTTTTAGTACTTTGCCACCTGCAGGGCATTGAGGCTAGTATTTCCCTATTCGCAGCTTCTATACCCTTCGCAAACAGTCAGGCTGGTGGTCCTTCACTCCTAGGTCCAATAGGATTCTTAAACTGTGCCTTCCTTCCTCCGTTAAAGGGTGGAAGGACAAGTTTTTCTTTGCGGACATCAGCGGGGTTCGTGGAGGCTGGGGGATACCCAACATCGACGCCAATAGGGACCCCTCCATCCTTCCACGAGACCGAATGGCGTTTGGGCAGCTCCTGACTGCCGACATTCCTCGGTGTAATAAGCTTCTAGCCGAGGAGAATCTTCACCGTGCCGGTCTAATTCCCGCGAGGGGTGAGCATTAGACTACTCGCCTCTCTTCTCCTCTGCTTCTCTTTCTCTTCTCTTTTTTTTTTTTTTTTTTTTTAACTATCCTTCGGTTGTGTAGGGATGGCGCCGACGCTGCATAAGCTTAAACAGGTGGCCGCCAGGAAGAGGAAGGCTGCCGGACCGCGCCTCCTACCGAAGGAAGGGCCGCCGCTAAGGTTCCCGGAGGGCCGACATTGGGAGGGCTGGCGCTAGGGAGACCGACGCTGGGGAGGTCGACATCGGAGGGGCTAAAGTCGTGAAGCCCTCCGTGCCAAGGTCTTGAAGAAGGGCGGCCCCAAAAGGGCCGACGCTGAGGAGGCCGAGGCCCAGGGGGCCAAAACAGTGGAATCCTTGCGCGTAAGCGAGGCGGCTCAAATCCAAGCCGACAAATCCATCACGGTAGACGCGGCGAAGGCCGAGGCCGGTGAGGTGGAACGGAATCCACCGGAGGGAGAATCTCCAGCTTCGGCTCCTCCGATTATCTTGCTCGACTTATCTCCCGAGGGGGAGACGCCGTCTCCCCCGTTCAAAGAGATGGACAAAACTTCGGCAGCAATGGTGGCGACTCCAATCGCTGCCCAGCCCCCCGTGGGGGCGACAGCCGAAGCGCCTCCGCCAGTGAAAGAGCCGAGGTGGCAGGCTCAAGGCGGAATCAGCCTCTGTAGGGCCGACGTCCAGGGAAGGTAGGGGCGTCGATCCTTCCTTCCAGTCGCTGCTAGCAAACCACAGTCGTTGGGCTGCACGGGTCATAGAGGAAGCCTCGGTGGATGAGGTGCAAGAATACCTCCGAGGTCAAGGGTGTGTTGCCTTTTTTCGTGAAGCCTCGGTGGCGCATCTCTGGGTGAGTTTTTGTGCCCTTATTGTCCTTTTCCTTCCCCTCCTTTTCTTTCTTTATATCTGGATATTTTTTTTTTTTAGGCCTTGAATTCTCTTGTCGCCCTTAAGAACCTCTGGACTCTGAGCGACACCGCCATTGAACAAGCGCGGGAGGAGATGGTCTCCCTCCAAGTCAAAGCAGAGAAGGCGGCAATGGCTCTAGAGGATACTCGGGCCACCTTGAAGGGTGAGATCGAGGCTACTCGGCTTCGAGCCGAAAAGGCTGAATATGCGCTGGAGGTTGCTCAGTGTCGTGCCGCCAATGAGCTGGACAATGCTCAGGTGGCAGAGGAAAAACAAAGAGCGGCTGAGGAGAAGCTGGGGGCGGTAGAACTGGAGGTATGTGTTTTAAAGACTCAACTGAGTTCTGCCTCCGCTGAGACAAATGCGGCCAAGGAAGCCATCTCGGATCTGGAGGCGACAGTGGCGGAGGCCCAGAGGAGGGCCATCGAGGCTGAAAAGAAGGGGGCCGATCGTAGAAGATTATAAGAAATCCGAAGCCTTCGATAATGAGGTAGCCGAGTCAGCGGCGCTAGCTTATGACGCCGGCTTCCAAGACTGTAAAGATAAAATCCAGGAGCTTTACGACCTGGAGGATATCGAGGGGCTGAAGCCCGACGATGTCCCTGAGGATGACGCCCCAGCTCCGGATGGTCATTAACAGCTTTTGATTTTTCTCCTTGTATTGGTTGTGCCTGACCTGAGTCGGCAATTTTGTAACCTTTACTATCAATGAATGTTTTCAATCTCTTTCACCTCTTTGGTTATGATTAACTTCATTTGTTCGAACTGCTGTGAACCGCCAATTGATAGGATTATGTACAGTAGGTTACGCTAAATAGGACCGCGAGCCATGACGCTGTCCTAAGTGTTGATAAGGCCAATATCCGGTGGTACCACGGGTGTCAGTTGCTATTGCCAACGCGGGGCGCTGGTCCTTAGTGTCAACGCGTAGTTGGTCTTTACTGCCGACGCTAAGTGCCGTCTTTGGTGCCAACGCGGAGTTGGTATTTATTGCCGACGCGGGGCGCCGGTCTTAGGTGCCAACGCGGAGTTGGTCTTTACTGCCGACGCTAAGTGCCGGTCTTTTGTGCCAACGCGGAGTTGGTCTTTATTGCCGACGCTGGGCGCCGGTCTTAGGTGCCAACGCAGAGTTGGTCTTCGGCTGCCGGAGCGGATCCGATCTTTGGTGCCAACGCGGAGTTGGTCTTTATTGCCGACGCTGGGCGCCGGTCTTAGGTGCCAACGCAGAGTTGTCTTTGGCTGCCGAGCGGATCCGGCCTTTGGTGCCAACGCGGAGTTGGTCATTGCCGACGCTGGGCGCCGGTCTTAGGTGCCAACGAGTTGGTCTTTATTGCCGACGCTGGGCGCCGGTCTTAGGTGCCAACGCAGAGTTGGTCTTTGGCTGCCGAGCGGATCCGGTCTTTGGTGCCAACACGGAGTTGGTCTTTATTGCCGATGCGGGGCACCGGTCTTAGGTGCCAACGCGGAGTTGGTCTTTATTACCGACGCTGGGCGCCGGTCTTAGGTGCCAACGCAGAGTTCGTCTTTGGCTGCCGGAGCGGATCCGGTCTTTGGTGCCAATGCGGAGTTGGTCTTTATTGCCGACGCTGGGCGCCGGTCTTAGGTGTCAACGCGGAGTTGGTCTTTGGCTGCCGGAGCGGATCCGGTCTTTGGTGCCAACACAGAGTTGGTCTTTATTGCCGACGCTGGGTGCCGATCTTAGGTGCCAACGCGGAGTTAGTCTTTGGCTGTCGGAGCGGATCTGGTCTTTGGTGCCAACGCGGAGTTGGTCTTTGACTGCCAGGGCGGATCCGGTCTTTGGCTGCCGGTGCGGGGAACCGGTCTTTGACTGCCGGAGCGGATCCGGTCTTGTGTTAAACATACTCATTCGAAAATAAGAACATGTTTATTATTCATGCATCAAACAGATTCAAATTAATAACGACAGAGTTCTATTGATAGTACCGGCGTAAGTTGTCGGCATTCCAAGTTCGAGGGAGCAATTTCCCATCTAGCTCTTCGACTTTATACGCCCCATGGTGGAGCACCTCTTGACACGGTATGGTCCTTCCCACTTTGGTGCTAGCTTGCCCCCTTCCATCGGCTTTGATACTTCAGCTCTTCGTAGGATAAGGTCTCCTGGCCGGAATGTCTTGGGTCGCACCCGAGAGTTGTAGTGTTTGGCCACTCGCTGACGGAACGCTGCCATACGAAGTTGCGCTTGATCTCGCAATTCTTCCACCAAATCCAGATCAGCCCTTAGCTGGTTTGAGTTGCTTTCTTCGTGGTATAATTCCGTCCGGGGACTAGGAGCTCCTATTTCCACGGGGATGACCGCCTCGGTCCCAAAGACCAAGCTGAAAGGGGTTTCCCCTGTGGGTGCTCGCGGTGTCGTGTGGTAGGCCCACAGCACACTAGAAAGTTCTTCTACCCAGCGCCCTTTACAGCTATCTAACCGAGCCCTGAGCCCTTGGAGGATGATGCGATTGGTCACCTCGGCTGCGCCGTTGGTTTGGGGATGCCCCACTGAGGTGAATCGGTGATGGATGCCCAGTCCCTCGCAGAATTCCCGGAAGGCCGTGTTATCAAACTGTCGGCCGTTGTCTGTAACTAGGGTGTGCGGTAACCCGAACCGGCACACCACGGATTTCCAAAAGAAAGCCCTTACTTTGGCTTCCGTGATCTTAGCGAGAGCTTCCACCTCGATCCATTTAGTGAAATGATCAACGGCCACAACTAGGAACTTACGTTGTCCGGAGGTAGGAGGGAAAGGTCCCAGGATGTCCATGCCCCACTGTGCGAAGGGCCATGGTGCAGCTAGAGGGGTCAGCTGGGACGTCGGTTGATGCTGGACGTTGGCATGACGCTGGCAGCTGTCACATCTTTTAACGAGCTTAGATGCATCCTCTTTCATTGTCAACCAATAATACCCTTGACGTAGAGCTTTATATGCAAGGGCCCTGCCCCCCAAATGGCTTCTGCATATCCCCTCGTGTATCTCTCGCAAAATATAATTGGCGTCGGTGGGACCGACACACTTGAGGATAGGGTATGAGAATGACCTTCGGTAGAGTTTTCCCTCCATAAGGAAAAACTTTGGGGCTCGTCTTTTAAGTTTCCTAGCTTCGGCAGGGTCTTCTGGGAGGACGCCCTCAGTAAAGTATTGAACATAGGCGTCCATCCAGGAGGGCTCCTGCTCCACTGGCAAAGTTTCTCTTGGTACATCAATACTCGGAGCTTCTAAGTTCTCCACATAAGCCTTTCCCAATATCCCATCACCTGAGGCGGCAAGACGGGATAAGGCATCGGCTCTAGCATTCTCCTGTCGTGGAATGTAGCTGACGCTAAAATGTGTGAAGGGGGAAATTAACGAGTACACCATTTCTAAGTAGCGGGCCATAATGGGATCCCTTGCCTCGTATTCCTTTGTAATTTGGCCGGCAACCAGTTGGGAGTCGGTGAATGCCCTAAGGCATTTCACCCCAAGCTCTCGAGCCAACCTTACACCGGATAACAAAGCTTCATATTCTGCCTGATTGTTAGTAGCTGGAAAGAGGAAGCGAAGTGCACATTCGGTCACAACCCCATCCGAGTTGGCCAAGATGAGGCCTGCTCCGCTCCCTTGAGAGTTAGATGCCCCATCCACATGGAGAACCCACTCATCATCGCTGGTCCCGAGTGGCTGAATGTCCACAGGAGGTTCTTCAGGTGGCTCAATCCCCCAAGTA
>UESW01004721.1:657898-675790 GCA_900491605.1 Calamus simplicifolius
TCCTCGTCGATAGCTTTCTGCCTGTCCGGAGCGAAGCTTCTCTTTTTCTGTCGGACCGGCCGACACCCTGGCTTGAGGTTAAGTTGGTGGGTGATTACTTCTTCAGGGACGCCCGGCATGTTTGAGGATGACCATGCGAACACGTCCGTGTTGGCCCGCAGGAAAGTAAGAAGTTGATGACGTACTTTCTCCAGGAGCGATGCCCCAGCTGAACAGTCCTTGCTGGGTCATTACCCAAGGGGAGGGTTAGAAGGTGCTCTGCCGGCTCTCCCCTTCTTCTCAACTCCCTAGGATCGAGTGACTCAGAGGCTGTCGCTGACTCTGCGTTCAGCGGGCTGGGTGACAGATGGTAGCAAGGCGGAAGTGGGCTTTGCTCCCCCTTCATTTCTTCGATCCCTTCATTGGTGGGAAACCTTACCAATAATCTCTTAGTAGAGATCACGGCATCTAGCAGATTCAATCCCGGTCTTCCCAAGATGGTATTATAAGCCAGCGGGACCCGGACCACCAAGAAACTGATGACCACGGTGCTCTGACATGGAGGGGTCCCAGCCGTGACCGGGAGAGCAATTTCGCCTTCGACGCTCACTGAGTCTCCCATGAAGCCCATCAGCGGTGTGGCGACGGGTCGGAGTAAAGACCTTGACAAGTTCATCCGAACAAAAGCTTCATAACTCAAGACATCTACGGAGCTCCCACTATCAATTAAAATTCTTTTTACAGGGTGTTTTGCTATAGTCATGAACACCACGACGCTGTCGTCATGTTTATTAACTACCCCATCTAGATCCTTTCCGAAGAAAGGTATTACAGAGTCTATTCCCTCTCGCGGCCTCTTCGAACCACCATCCGTTCCCCAAGAGATCATAGCTATGGTCTTTTCAGTTGGGGTATTATTCACGCCAGCCGGGCGACCTGGGGGCACCGTGGGGCCCGTTGCGGGGAGATTCCCCCTTCGAACAAACTTGCCCAGGTGGCCTTGCTGAACCAGCTCCTCGATGGCCTTTTTTAGATGGCGGCAGTCTTCGGTGTCATGGCCGTAGTCCCGATGGTACCGGCAGTAAAACTCCTTGTTACAGGGGCCCCGGACTTCAAGGGAGCCGGACGCTTGAAATATGGTTCCTCCTCAATCTCCAGTAGGATGTGAGAGATGGGAGCCATGAGAGGAGTGAACTGCTCTTTTGGAACCAGCGCCTGTGGCCGGCGATCTGAGCGTCGTGGAGGCTCGGGCTTCCGTGGTTGTGCACCAGCGCGGTCAGAAGGCGGCGGTTTATTACCGGGGTTCTTGTCAACTTCTCTCCTGGAGGAATCTGCTTCGTCAGCGCGAATGTACTTCTGTTCCCGGCTCAGAAGCTCGGCGTAGGAGCGCGGAGGCTTCTTATCTAGGGAGTAAGCGAATCTGGACGGGCGAAGTCCTCTCTTCAGGGCCAAGGTGGCTACGGAGTCTTCCAGGTTGTACACCTCCATCGCCACTTCTTTAAATCGAGCGACGAAATCTTTAAGGTCTCGCCACTCTTCTACTGGACAGCAAAGAGGCTATCCGCAACTCGTGGGATCTTTCGACAGGCATCAAAATGAGCCAGGAAGGATCGCTCAAGTTGACGAAATGAGTTGATGCTGCGTGGGGCAGACGGGAGTACCACGCGCGCCGCGCCTTGCGGAGCGTGGCCGGGAAGGCGAATAACAAGGAGTCCGTCGCCCCCTGGACCTGCATGAGGACTTTGTAGCTTTCCAGATGGTCCAGGGGGTCCGTTGTTCCATCATATGGATCCAACTGAGGGAGACGGAACCGGGGAGGAACCGGTTCCTCCATTATACGGCGAGAAAGCGGGGGCGATGCTCATACTCGATCGCGTAAGGATCGGCGATCCGGCGGCTGAGCTCGTCCAACCATCGATGATAATCGTCGAGCCTTTGCTCATCCCGACGGGTGGTTTTTCGGGAGTGTTACCTCAAGATGAGTCGGAAGAATGAGCTGAAGGAGATCGCCGGCGCAAAGAACGCGTCCGCTTGGTTCTTTTTCCTCAGTCGGTGGCGGGAACGACCGGAGCGCGGAGGGAGACCATCGTCGCTTCGAGGTCCCTTGGTGATGAGGTTCGGGGGGTGAACGGTGAGAGACCTCAGGCGGGGTCCCTCCTTGGTGAGACTGAACTGTTCCTCGCACCCCTTCGCCCATCACAGGGGGTTGAGTTACAGCATCCACATAACGCTCTTGCAGCCCCCGGACCATCGTCGTCAGATCCTGGACCTGATGGGCTAGAACATCAAGCCGGTCGGGCTGGCTTGTCGGTGCAGGGGGCGGAGTATGGCCTCCGAATGCTCAGCTCGCGGGATGTGCCCGGCTGCCTGGCTGGAGGAAGCCTCTTGTGCTCGCGTAGTCACCATCGCTTCTTTTGCAAAATCGAGGGGTTCCAGGGAGAATTTTTGACCTGGTCTGCCCCTTCCTGGCGCGCTAATCTGTTGCGGCCGAATCACATATGATGAACGTCGGGCAGGCTAGGATCACCGTGTGTGCAGAGAGACCGCCGTCTTCCTCCTGGAGCCTGTAAAAAGTCCCGGACCGGTGGTTCCGGCGGGGACCCTCCGACGCCCAAGTTAGTGAGTCGTCGAACAGGGATATGATTCTTGTAGAATTATTCTAGAGAAGTTCCAGAGAGAGTCCCTTTGCATGGAGCACGGGTTCTCTTTTTATACCTGTTGGGGATCCCGTTTACCTCGGTCTGTTGAAACCGTCGAATCCGTCCTGTTGTGATGAACGGCAAGTCGTTGGACTGTTGCTGGATAAGGGCCGCTTATAGCGGTAACTGCCTATCAGGCTAACACTTGCCCGTGATTTTGGTGAGCGAGGTGCTTAGATTGCGGGGTCGGCTGTATGAAATTACATTGTGTATGTGGGAGATACTGCGGGCCGACGCTAGGGGCCAGAGTCAGAGTTCCAGCACGGGAGGTCGGCGCTGAGGACCGATGCTGGGGGCCGGCACTAGAGGCTGACGCTAGATGTCTGTCTTTGGTGTTAACGTGTAACTTTGATGCCGACGCTGGTGCCGGTCTTTGGTGCTATTGTTGGAGGCCGACGCTGGAGGCCGACACTAGAGGACGGCACTGGAGGCCGACGCTGAAAGCCGGTGCTGGAGGCCGGCGCTGGAAGCCGGCGCTGGAGGCTGACGCTGGAGGCCGACGCTGGAGGCCGGCACTGGAGGTCAATGCTGGAGACCGGCACTGGAGGCCGACGCTGGCCTTGGGTTTTGTTGTCACATCATTGCTTTCGAAAACCGCACAGAAGATAATACTACCCCGGGGAAACGGCCAACCGTATCAGTTATTATTATTATTATTTTAATCTAGCAAATCATTCTTGTGTCTTTGATTGCAGCCCAGCCCTACATTAAATTAATGTGTTGAACCTGCCATGCAAATTGTAGGCTAGAGTTACCTTCGGGATGGAGTCATTAATTTCATCAAGCTTTCTCCCAGGATGATGATGATAGACAAAGCAAGCATTAAGCGGTCAAGTTATGGGCTCATGCGATGTATGCGTGACAAGACAAAGCAAGTACAGTGTCCATTTAGTTAAGTAAATTTTTATGATTGAAGAGGATAAAACTATATATATATATATGATTATTTTTTATTGAAAAAAAAGAATCAAACATAAATTGAGATAAAAAAGGAGAATTATAACTCGTTATAAAATAAAGGTCATATATATTTTATAATTATGTTTTCATAAATATCTACTATTGCTTTCTTTTATGTAAATTGACTCCCTCTTAAAAAAATAATTGGCCTCTTTTCCAATCCCCAAAAAAGGAAATTATGATTCTCTACTAAAAAAATAATTAGCCTCCTTTTCCAATAAAAAATAAAAATAGCGAACATGAACTGAGATAAAAAAAGAAGAAGCAGTTTCTAGCTTAAAAAAAAGAATCCCCCATGGGAAAAGAACCAATTAAAAAATAATTTTGTTTAAAACAATTAATAGTTTCAAACTAAAAAAATGTTCTTTATAGAAAAAAAAGAAAAGAATTGACTAAAAAAATAGTTTGATGAAAAAAAAAACGTTTCTAACTAAAACAGTTTTTTTCCTAATCTTATGAGAATAAAAAGAACCAGCTAAAAATAATTGATAGTTTAATGTAAAATTGATTCCCCACTAAAAGAAAAATAATCAACTTCTCTTTTGATTGGAGAAAAAAAATGAAAGTAGCAAATATGAGCTGAGACTAAAAAATGAATAATTTTTGACTGGAAAAAAATGTTCTCTAGGGAAAAAAAAAGAAATTGACTAAAAACTTAATAGTTTCTAATTGAAAAAATTGTTCTCTACGAAAGAAAAAAAGGAATCAGCTAAAAAAACTAGCTCAAAAAAATTAATAGTTTGATGCAAAGAAGAAGTTTTTGGCTAGAAAAAAGTATTCTTTATAAAAAATAAAAAATTAACAAGCTAAAAAAATTAATAGTTTGATGTATAAAAAAAAGTTTTTAACTGAAAAATAATGTTCACCATGTGAAAAGAGTAAAAACAACTAGTTAAAAAATTTATTAGTTTAATAGACTGAAAAAATGAACTGGCTAAAAGAAAAATAATAGTTTGATCGGCTAAAAAATATTAATAGTTTAAGAAAGAAAAAATTTGTATTTAAAAATTAATAGTTTGGTTCCCAGAAAAATAATAGTTTTTGGCCAAAAAAAATTCCTTGGAAAAACAGAAAAGACCAACTAAATTAAATTAATAATTTAATATAAAATTGATTGGAAAAGAAATATTCTCCATAGTGAAAAAAAAGAAAAAAGGCTAAAAAAATTAATAGTTTGATATAAAATAACATTTCAATATTCCTTATGGAAAAATAGAAAAAGAATTTGATTTAAAATTTAATAAATTGATATAAGCGAGTAGAAAAAAGAAAAAAATGAACCAGCTAAAACTAATAATAATTTGATTTAAAAAATATTTTTTGAATAACAAAAATTTCTCCTTGAGAAAATAAAAAAATGAATGAGCTAGAAAATTTAAGTTCAACCAGCTTAAAAAAAATAAATTAGCTAAAAAAATATTTTGATTAGCAAAAAAAATTAATAGTTTGAGAAAAAAAATGCGTAGATATAAATTAATGGTTCGATATGGTAAAAGTTATTAGTTTTTAACTAAAAAAACTGTTCTCTCGATAGGAAAAAAAAAAAAAAAGAAATCTCAAAAAATAAATTAATGGTTGGATTTAAAAAATGCCTTCGATTCAAGGAAAAAAAAAAGTTCTTCATGGCAAAAAGTGAAAAGAATCGACCAAAAATAAATTAATTATTGAAGCTAAAAAATAAAAAAATATTTTTATTTTTATCATGTTATACTATGGAAACTATATATTTGTTAGGCCTAAAAGTACGGGTAAACTAAATCATTTCCGACTCCGAATTGGGAGGAAAGTCCGAATCGGCGTCACATACGTCTATAAAAAGCGTGGCCAGTACTCCTTTCTTCCATCGTCTTGTAGATTGTTGAATAGAGTACTAGAGAGCCGGATGGATAAGAAGAAGGGAAAGAAGAAGTCTGCCATCCCTCCTCGTCCCTTTCCATTACCATCATCATCGGAGGAGATCGCCTTTCCATTACCACCATCATCGGAAGAGGAGATCGCCTTTCCATCACCACCATCATCATCGGAGAAGGAGGAGGAGATCGCCTTTCCATCACCACCATCATCATCGGAGAAGGAGAAGGAGATCGCCTTTCCATCACCATCATCATCGGAGAAGGAGGAGGAGATCGCCTTTCCAGCACCACATCATCGGAGAAGAGGAGGAGGTCGTCAACCCCGACCCGGAAAAGAGGCCATGGTCCGACCTTCGTACAGACCATCTGATGGAGATCGTACAGCGCCTAGATGTGAAGGAATACATCCGTTTCTCCATCACATGCAAGAGCTGGTGGTCGGTCCCCGAACCACCGCACCCCGGCGATCGCCGGATGCGGTTGATGCAGATCAGAAACAGGGACGGCGCATGCGACTTCATCGATCCAACGTCCAACAAGACGCATCACGCCGAATTCCCGGAGCTTGCCGGCGTCAAAGTCTGGTCGGCCAAGGGTGGCTGGTTGCTGGCCTCAGCCTTGCACTTGCACCAACATCGCTTCTTCTTCTTCCATCTCGCATCATTGGAACAGAGGGTCCTCCCAGTCCTACAAGTAGTACCCTATTCTTAACTAATCTCGAAACAATTACTCACGTCGCCTTCTCGTCCCCGCCAACTTCCACCCGCTGCACGGTTGTCATGTTCTGCGATAACGACGACTCCACCAGTACTGGAATATTAACTTGGCGGCTGGGGGACGATCGGTGGACGTTGCAGGGTGTCTACGACCCTTTCCCAGTGCAGTGTTCTGCTTCGCGCCTGTGGGCGTCTCTTCTATTGCGCAGGGCGACATGGCGAGCTTGCGGAGCTCCATCCAGAATCTAGGAGAGGCGCAAGATGCCCGAACTATCAAGCATTTGAGCGAATCGGTCGCTGCCCCTCTGATGCACATGGTTGGGTTCAGGGGGGAGATTTATTTGGTCTGGATCGGTGGCGATAGGAAGCAGCCTGTTCGGATTTTTAAGGTGGATCCTGTTGATTTGGACGCGGAGGAGATCCAAACTTGGAGGACCGCGTGATCTATGTTGGCCTCACGACGGCGAGCATGGCGGCGGCGCCGAGGGCTGAGATGGCGGACAGGGTGTACTTCCCATTGGCCGTGGAGAGGTCGCGCCCACGCTTGCACTTGCACTACTACTCCATGTGGGATCGCAGGTATATACCTGATGCTGGCTTTCGTATTGCTGTTCTTAGTAGGGTTGAATAATTTTACGTATTGCTGTTCTGCTCACTACTCATAGAACTCATGATAGCAATCATAGCAATCATAGTAGGGTTGGATAATTTAATGTATTCCTCTTCTACTCCATCAAGAAGAATTCAAACTCAATCCATCATATAACTCGACTCTTCATAGAGCTCATAATAGTAGCATCATAGTTTGGCACATTTTTCGTTGATTCCAGTAATGATAGATATTGGAACAAGTTGACATAAGTATAAAACTACAAATAAAAGTGTGATATTGCAATATAAAATCAACATTATCTAAATGATTAAAAAATAAAAATAACAATTTTAAATAGAGGTATACAAGAAATAATTGATAAAGAATTAAATGTGATATGATTATTAGATTACAAATACAAGGCATTTTAATGTTTATTCCAAATCAATTTCTTCCAACATTTCAAACTTTGAATTTTAAAATGATATATTATCCAATTAATAGTTTAAGTGATAGAATTGTATATAACTTTAGAAGCTATATTTATGGCTAAAGAATTTGTTTTACTAATAACATGCATTGAGAGTTTGCTGTTTAAATAAATATTGCTGTTGTTATAAAATAGTGCCAATATATGGTCATGAATGATGCATTAGTCACATTAGTTGCATGGGAAAAGGTTATCTTTTTGATGCTTTAATTTAAATTTGATAAGTTAATAACAATATAGTTTTTGTAGTCCACTTTAATGTAGGTAATAGAGCTTTAATTATAACATTTTTATTAATATAGCTTCTAATAAATAGTTATTTGCTAACTGAGAACTATATTTTTAATGTGTCAAAACTATAATATTTATCTTATGATTAAATTAAGAAAGTGCTTGTAGTTACAATAAATGATAATAAAAGACATCACATAGTGTCGCATTGCAGGCTAGACCATAGTTTTACCTCATTATTTTTATTTTTATATTTTAATAATTGCATGTATATATTGTAAAGCAAACTCATATAGAAATTACAAAGGAGAGAAAACAATTATGCTAGAGAATACAAGTAAAATCATACTACAGAAGCTCTGGTCCTCATTACTCTCTACGCAAAATGCACTATTCGACTATACCTTAATTTTGATGGAGTCTTTCAAATAATCATCACCCTCAAGATCCTCAACATTACTCCATTTGATAATTATAAGAACCCTATAACTCCCACTTTTCTCCTTCTCCATTCAATGCTCGAATAAGACCCTTACCTTCATCCTCTATCTAGACAAGTATTCATCCTCCTCCACCTCCACTCTGCCATTGAATCCTTTAAGCACTTCATCAACTCCTTCTACTTCCTCTATGATCATACTTACAACTATGACTTCAATCTTTCTTTTTACCTCACAAAGAAGAAAGAGGCCGCTGCCGCGAGTAGTGAATATATTATAGACTACATGCATCATATGCCCTTTTTTATTTGTGTTAAAAATATGCTGACTTCGAAAGGGTCCGGTAGATCGGAGGGAGTCTAGTCCCCAAAAAAGAGAGCTTCTTGAGGGCTCCAATGTTATTAATGATCCTCTTCAACGAGGGGCAGAACTCTTCGTTTCCTGCGAGCGCCTACTGAGGTGGTTACGCATGGCGAGTTTCTGCGAGTTGAAATTAATGGCTCAGGCGATCGAAATATTCGCCAGAAGTAGTTTAAATACGGATGGGGACGCCATCGTTAATCACATCTCCTGTTGGCCTCCCTAAGCTCGGGATAGCAAGATGGCTTCTGAGGATGGAGGGAGATCTGCTGGAGCGCCAGGTAACGGCGGTAGTGGTCATGGGGGGCCCATAGGGGCCGCACTATGGTGACCTTCGACGGGGAGGTCCTGGCGTCACTGTTCGCAGACCGTGAACGACTTCAGAGGGTGGCTAAGTAATATTCGGTTGTTTTCACTAGAGAGATCGAGCTCCTTCGTTGGGCCAACATCCGACTGGAGGGGCAAGTAGCATCCCTCCAATGACATATTCCCGAGTCAGCTCAGCGGCGTGGGGGGAGCTCAACGACGCCTGGAGAAGATGATAAGCCCCAGTGAGGGCTCGTGTAGTTTTTCCTTTCCTTTCTTGTTGTTCTTTTTTAATGATGAATGAAAAGAGGATTTTTTGCAACTTTTGTGTATGCTGCTATCTTCAAAACATTTATTCTTATCACTCGGCCTTGGCCGAGGTTTCTGATATCAAGAGATGCACTTCGGTTCTGGCCGAGGCTTTTAATGAGAGATGCACTTCGGCTTTGGCTAAGGCTTTTAATAAGTAACGCACTTCGGCTTTGGCCGAGGCTTTAATAAGTAACGCACTTCGGCTTCGGCCAAGGCTTTAATAAGAGATGCACTTCGGCTTTAGCCGAGGCTTTTAATAAGTAACGCACTTCGGCTTTGGCCGAGGCTTTAATAAGTAACACACTTCGGCTTTGGCCGAGGCTTTAATAAAAGATGCACTTCGGCTTTGGCCGAGGCTTTTAATAAGAGATGCACTTCGGCTTTGACCAAGGCCTTAATTAGATATGCACTTTGGCTTTGGCCGAGGCTTTTAATAAGTAACGCACTTCGACTTTGACCGAGGCTTTAATAAGTAACGCACTTCGGCTTTGGCCGAGGCTTTAATAAGTAATGCACTTCGCTTTGGCCGAGGCACTTCGGCTTTGGCCGATGCTTTAATAAGTAATGCACTTTGGCTTTGGCCGAGGCTTTAATAAGAGATGCACTTCAGCTTTGGCCGAGGCTTTTAATAAGTAACGCACTTCGGCTTTGGCCGAGGCTTTAATAAGAGACGCACTTCGACTTTGACCGAGGCTTTTACACTTCGGCGCCAACCAGGGCTTGTAAGTTGCTCGAATCCGGTCGAAGTTTTCTTCGCTCTTTGGTTCGGTCGGGGCTTGTAAGCTGCCGAATCCGGTCAAAGTTTTCTTCGCTCTTTGGTCCGGCCGAGGCTTGTAAGCTACCCAAATCCGGCCAAAGTTTTCTTCGCTCTTTGGTCCGACCAGGGCTTGTAAGCTGCCCAAATCCGGTCAAAGTTTTCTTCGCTCTTTGGTCGCCCGGGGCTTGTAAGCTGCCCAAATCTGGCGAAGGCTTTGAGATCACTTGGCCCCCAGTCGTACTGGGGGTGCTCGGACATACCGAGTCTTTGTTGAATAGGACTCGGCCCAGCCAAGGTTCGGAGATTTTCTGTTCAAAGGGATAGCTCGGTTGTGCTAAGAATTGATAAGTGGCGTCTATTTTTCATTATGACTTTTGGAGGAGTAATTGTGGTGACCATGCCATGAATCATAGAAGCAATATGTCAACACAAATTAATGGGGCGAGTCTATAGAAAGCATACTCTACTGATGATATATGCGGAGGTTGTCTGAATTCCACGTCCGGGGGATAGATTTTTTGCTCAGATCCTGGAGCTTGTAGGTGCCAGGTCAGATGACTTCCGCCACTTGATAGGGGCCTTCCCAGTTCGGATACAGCTTTCCTTGTTCTAATGGTTTGGAGACGGATGCTTTCCGAAGGACGAGATCGCTGGGTGTGAAGGATTTTCCTGACTCTAGAGTCGTGATAGCGAGCTACTCTTTACTGATATGCAGCTACCCTGATTCAAGCTTTCTCTCTGATTTCTTCCACCAGGTCAAGATTGGTGCGGAGCTGCTCGTCGTTAGCCTCCTCCGAGTAGTTCTTCACCCACGGAGAAGGGAGTTCTATCTCCACGGGGATGATGGCTTCCATGCTGAAGGCCATCCGAAATGGGATCTCTCCAGTGGGGATTCTCTGGGTGGTGCGGTAGGCCCATAGGACGTGGTGAAGTTCGTCCGCCCATCTGCCTCGGGCTCTGGCAAGCCGAGCCTTGATCCCTTGAAGTAGGGTCCGGTTAGTTACTTCGGCTTCTCCGTTGGCTTGCGGATGCCCTACCGACTTGAGGTGGTGACAAATCCCATGCTCCTCACAAAAACCTCAAACTTTGGGTTATCGAACTGCTTGCCATTGTCGGTGATAATGGTATGCAGAAGGCCAAAGCGACTAATAATGGATCTCCATACGAAGTCCCTGGCCCGAGCTTCAGTTATCTGGGCAATTGCCTCGGCCTCCACCCACTTAGTGAAGTAGTCGATGGCGACAAACAAGAACTTTCTCTGTCCAGTGGCGAGGGAAAAAGGGCCAAGGATATCCATTCCCCACTTAGCAAAAGGCCAAGCGGAGGAAATAGGACCAAACTGGCGGAGGGAAGCCTCTGGATATTAGAATGTCTCTGACAAGGGTCGCAAGCTCAGACGAGATCGTCAGCATCCTTTTGCATGGTGGGCCAATAATACCCCTGGCGCAGTACCTTGTGGCATAAGGATCGGCTCCCCAAATGGTTGCTGCAAATTGCCTCATGTACCTCCCGAAGAGCATAATCAGCTTCAGATGGGCGAAGGCACTTGAGTAGCGGCATGGAGAAGGATCTCTTATACAGCTGGTCATCGATCAGCAAATAGTGGGTGGCTTGTAATTTCAGCTTTCTTGCTTCCTTTCGGTCGGCTAGGAGAGACCCTTCTTTAAGATACTTTAATATAGGGTTGAACCAGGATGGTTCGGCCTCGACCTGCATCACTCGGTCAGCCTCCACGATGCTAGGCTTTTCCAGAATCTCCAGAGGAAACTTCCGCTCGGAATCCATCGACTCCGTAGTTGCTAGTCGAGACAATAGATCGGTGCGTACATTCTCGGATCTTGGGATCTGAATGACTTCAAATTCAGAGAAGTGGGAAAGTAAGTCCCGCACCTGTTGGAGATATCGAATCATGTTCGGCTCCCGGGCCTCGAACTCGCCCGCACGTGACCAGCTACCAATTGAGAGTTGGTGAAGGCATTTAGCTTCTTCACTTTAAGGTCACGGGCGATTCGGAGTCCAGCGAGTAGAGCTTCATATTCGGCTTCATTATTGGAGGCTGGGAAGGAGAAGCGAACGCCGTACTCGAAGGTCGCCCCCTCTGGGATGGTGAGGATTAAGCCAACGCTGGAGCCATTGGCATTAGACGATCCGTCAACGTGGAGCAGCCAAAGGGCGTCTGATCTCGGGTGCTCAGAGGAGTCCGAAGTGGAGCCATCCTTCGGAATGGTACATTCGAGAAGGAAATCAGCTAGAACTTGGGCTTTGATGGCTGGGCGAGGTTGGTATCGGATGTCATGCTCGCTTAGCTCGACGACCCATTTAGCCATTCTCCCTGATGTCTTCGGACGATGGACCATCGCCTTGATGGGTTGGTCGGTAAGGACCGTCACAGAATGCACCTGCAAATACGGTCGCGCATCCGAACCGATGTTACTAGGGCCAAGATCAACTTCTCGATCTAGGTGTACCTTGTCTCGATGTTCCGAGCAGTTTGCTGACATAATAGATCGGCTTTTGGGTCTTGTTCTCTTCTCTGACCAACACAGCCAACGGCGCCTTCTGAAACTGCTAAGTACAGAAACAACATTTCTCCCGGATTCGGACTGCTTAGGAGGGGTGGAGAGCCGAGATACCTCTTGAGGTCCTCGAACGATTTCTGACACTCGAGAGACCATTGGAAATTCTTGGCTGATCGGAGAGCTTTAAAGAAAGGAAGGCATCTCTCGGCCGACCGAGCCACGAAGCGGTTGAGGGCCGCGATCCTTCCAGTCAGGCACTGGAGCTCTTTGACAGACGTTGGGGGTGCCATTTGCCAAAGGGCTTGAATCTTCTGCGGATTGGCCTCAATGCCCCGCTGAGAAACCATGAAGCCCAGAAACTTTCCAGAATTGACACCGAAGGTGCACTTAGTTGGGTTGAGCTTCATCCGATATTTTCGGATCATTGCGAAGCTCTCAGAGAGATCCTCAATGTGCTGGGATGCTTCTTTGCTTTTGACCAGCATGTCGTCAACATATACCTCCATGTTTCGACCGATTTGCTCCTTGAAGACTTTGTTCACTAGCCTTTGGTAAGTGACACCTGCATTTTTTAGACCAAAAGGCATGACACGGTAACAATAAGTACCTCGGTCGGTTATGAAGGCAGTCTTCTCTTCATCCTCGGGCGCCATTCGGATTTGGTTGTAGCCCCATGAAGGTCAGCATCTGATGACCTGAAGTAGCATCTACGAGCTGGTCAATCCGAGGAGAGGGAAGCTGTCCTTCGGACATGCTTTATTGAGGTCGGTGAAGTCGATACAGATCCACCATTTACCGTTCGACTTCTTCACCATGACAACATTTGACAGCCAGTCGGGATAGTTTACCTTCCGAATGAAATTTGCCTTGATGAGCTTGTCAACTTCTTCCTCAATTGCCTTTTGTCGCTCAGGGGCGAAGCTCTTTTTCTTCTGCTTCACGGGCCGGGACATCTCGTCCACATTAAGACGGTGGACGAGAACGTCCGGGCTGATTCTCGGCATATCAGAAGCAGACTAGGCGAAGACATCAGTATTCCTTTGGAGAAAGTCGATCAGCTCTAACCCGAGTTTCCCTTTCAGTAGCGACCCGATCCTTATGGTTTGGTCGGGTCGGGCTTCGTTCAGCGGTACCTCCTCCAGCTCTTCGGCTGGTTCTCCTTGTTGCTCAGCAATGTTCTCTCGAGCGTCCAGCCCATCAACCTCAGGCAATTTGGACTGAAGGCTGGTGATGAAGCACTGCCAAGCTACAGCTTGGTTTCCCTGAACTACTCCCACTCCCCATTCGATAGGAAACTTCATTGCTAGATGCGGGATGGAGACAGCGGCTCCAAGGGACATCAGGCCAGGTCTTCCAAAGATTGCATTGTAGGGCGACCGAAGTTTGGTCACCAAAAATCTGTGTGAACAGTGGCAACACAAGGCCATGTTTCCGCGCGAACCGTCAAGGTCACAACCCCCTCTAGGGTAATAACATCGCCAGTGAACCCCATTAGAGTGGAGTCAACAGCTCGAAGATTCTCCATGAGCAATTTCATCTTCAAAAATACATCGAGATACAAAACATTGACAGAGCTCCCACTATCAATAAGGATTCGGTCTACATCATAATTGTTCAGATTGAGAGATACAACCAATGCATCGTCATGCGGGAACTGTATCTTCTGGAGGTCGTTGTCGGAGAAGGAGAGCTCATTAGTCTGCGCTCTCTTTGGTGCTGACCTTCTTCATCGTCCTGCTAGCTCGACGCGCTACCAACTGCCTTGATCACATTGATGTGGCCGGCGATCGAAGGATTTGAAGGAGGAGGCTGCTGGGGCTCGGGCTGGCGGTCACCCCCGTTTCTTGGCTCGGGCGCTCTCCTAAATTGGTCCAGCTTACCCCGTTGGATGAGCCTCTCGATTTCGTTCTTTAGCTGCCAGCACTCCTCAGTGTCGTGGCCGTGGTCCCGATGGTAGCAGCAATATTTGGTGGGGTCTCTCCGAGCCGCATTCCCTCGGAGAGGAGGTGGTCGAGGGAGTTGATACTCTATCTTCATGAGGATCTTCGCCCTCGGGGCAGTGAGCAGGGTGAACCGGTTGAACCTCCTAGGCGGGCTCCGGGTGTGGTTCCTTGGCGGCGCGGAGGAACCCTCTGGCGGCGAGGTGGGCTCGGCTGGCGGGCAGATCGGTGCTTATCCGAGCCCTTGGACTCCTTCTTCCTTGTCAGCTCGACGCGGGCAGCCCTTCGCGATTCCTCGACTCTGGCGTACTTGTTCACCAGGCCCATCATATCGGAGAGGTTTGGAGGGTAGCTGACCTCCAACGCCAGGTAAAAGTCACTCTCCTTTAACACTCCGCCCGCTAGGGCGGACATGGCCACCTCATGATTAAGGTGGTCCGCTTCCAGCATGGCCGTATTGAAACGGCCGAGATATTTCTTCAAGGACTCCTCTCTCTGCTTGACCTCAGAGAGGGAGTCAGACCTCCGCCGGTGACGACGGCTGCTGACAAACTGCCTGATGAAGAGGCGGCTCAGCTCATCAAATGAACCAACGGAACCTGGTTTTAAGGTATTAAACCAGGTTTGAGCGGACCCTCTGAGGGTGGAAGGGAAGGCGCGGCAGAGGATCGCATCTGATGCCTCATGGAATATCATGATCGATCGGAAGCTACTGAGGTGGTCATCGGGATCGAAGGATCCATGATAAGGCTCGATGGCAGGCAGCTTGACATGGGAGGGAATCACTTCCTCCATAATTCCCTTGGAAAAGGGAATGCCCTGCTCTGCCTTATGCTGAAGCGGATGGGCCTGCTTGGCGGCATCCAACTCCTGACGCATCTCCCGGAGTTGTCGGCTGATCTTCTCCTCAGGCATAGCAGGAGGGGCTGGGCGAGGAGAATACTGAGACGGTGTCGAGTCATGATGCGAGAACACCAGAGAGAGGGATCGGGCCCGCCGAGATCTGGGAAGATCCTTGCAGCAGACCCCTTGGGGGACTGGCTTAGCTCCCTTAGGGTGACGAGGGGGGTCTGCAACCCTATGCGGGCCGAAAGAAGAGATCGCTGGATGAACAGGGGCCGCGTTCTCCTCAGAAAGGTGCGGAGTAGGTGCAGTTGGATGGGGAGCTTCAAAGCGCCCTTGGATCAGATGGGCCAGAGCTTGGACCTGTTGGACTAGTGAGGCGAACTGGTCCTGAGTCACTGGGGCCACCGGTGGCGATGGAGTCTCAACTGGTGGTGGTGGTAGTGCCACACTGCTCACCGGATCAGATCTTTGGGAGGCGATCTGGTCCCGAGCTTCAGAAGTAGCCTTTCTTCGATTGGCCATGGGAGAGGTTCTCTTCAAGATCGAGACCCTTATCTCCTGAATTACAAGTTTATGGGACTTTAGGACCCTTCCTCTAGCGCCAATTTGTTGCTGCTGAAATCTGTCCTTCGACTCGGGCGCGATCGAGCTTCAGCATGGGCTCTCTCCTGGGCGGACCTACAAAACAGTCCTCACGCGAGAGGCGTTAGGGGTGGCCCTCTACGGAAGACCCTCCGACGCTTAAGTTAGCGGAGATCAATAATGAACAAATATGGAGAGAAGGCTCCCGCTGAAGAGTCTCTCCAAGGTGGCCTTTCGAGAGCTCTGAGCAGGGCATTAATGGAGAGAAAGGGTGAGCAGAGGTAGATGAAGAGTGGACCAGTAAACAAGTGTGCATACCTAAGAAGTCGGAAGATGGTCGTATTTATAAAGGATCACCTGATTCCTTGGAGGCGTCGTGGGTCCGAAAGTCATTAGGATTCGAATCCAGTTTGTTATAAGGTCAGTAAGATTCATATCTTGTTGGTTAGAGGATCGACGGCTAGGAGAGCTGGTTGATGTCTTGAGATTCGGCGATTGTGTAGGCTCCAGGGCTCTAGGCCACTCTTGGGTGTAATTTTTGTTTGGAATCTTACGAATTTAAACTCTCCCGTGCTGGATTCCACAGAGGTGCTTGAGTGCCCGGGTCTGATCGGGGCATAAGAATAACTCGGATTAGGACCGAGGTATAAGGATAACTCGGCTGGCGAGGCATGGTGGATAGCTCGGCTGGCGAGGCACGGTAAATAGCTCGGCTAGTGAGGCACGGTGAATAGCTCGGCTAGGACCGAGGTATAGTGGCTGACTCATTTCTAGCGGGCATCGCACAGCGAGTGAGAGTCAGGATTCAAGATTGATCCTAACCTCTTGCATAATTATTAATGCGATGACAATTTTACCCCTCAACAGGATACTACCTGTAGGACTGGGAGGACCCTCTGCTCCAATGATGCGAGATGGAAGAAGAAGAAGCGATGTTGGTGCAAGTGCAAGGCTGAGGCCAGCAACCAGCCACCCTTGGCCGACCAGACTTTGACGCTGGCAAGCTCGGGGAATTCGGCGTGATGCGTCTTGTTGGACGTTGGATTGATGAAGTCGCATGCGCCGTCCCTATTTCTGATCTGCATCAACCGCATCCGGCGATCGCCGGGGTGCGGTGGTTCGGGGACCGACCACCAGCTCTTGCATGTGATGGAGAAACGGATGTATTCCTTCAGATCTAGGCGCTGTACGATCTCCATCAGATGGTCTGTATGAAGGTTGGACCATGGCCTCTTTTCCGGGTTGGCACCTCCTTCTTGTAGTAACCCGGTTTAGATGAACCAGGTTTGGTTCAGATGAACCAGGTTCTAGCCTGTTGGTTTTCCCTGGCTGACGCTTCGCTCCAGGTGAAGCGTTTAGTCTTCGGGAACTCCTGAACCGAGGCGTCGTACAGGTGATTAAAATGTGAAGGAGGAGGACTCCTTCCTTCATCCTGGCGTGCATCATTCTCAGGTATGTCCCCCTGCCACAGAGAGAGAGAGAGAGCCTGAGAGAGAGAATGAAATTGAAGAGAGAGGAAGGAGGGAGGAGGCTGGCCGCGGCGGCGACCGGCTTCGGTCCGGCCAACAGTGGCCGGACTGTCCTTAATTCACCGGGCAATCCGCCGGCACTGTAATGCCGCGGGGAGAGAAATTGAGAGAAAGAGGGAGAGAGAATGAAATCAGAGAGAGTGGATGGAGGGAGGCGGCTGGCCACGGCGGCGGCCAGCTCCGATCCAGCCAACAGTGGCCGGACTGCCCTCAATTCGCCGGTCAAGCCGACCGGCACAGTATCGGTTGTGCGATAGAAATTGAGAGAAAGAGAGAGAGAGAATGAAATCGATGAGAATGGAAGGAGGGAAGAGGCTGGCCGCGGTGGCGGCTAGCTCCGGTTCGGCCAACAGTGGCCGGACTACCCTTAATTCGCCGGGCAAGCTGCGGCACTGTAACGGCCGCGCGGGAGAGAAATTGAAAAGGAAAGAGAGGGAGAGAAATTGAGAGAGAGAGAAGGGGGTGGCCGGCCGCGGCAGCGGCCGGCCTCGGCCCGATCGACGACGGCCGGGCCGCCTCCGATTTGGCCGGCGGCGGCCCTGGCCGCCGGATCACAGAGCCCCTGTTTCGGTTGAAACAGGGGATCTGGGAAAAAAAAAAGGATTGAGTGGGCCGGCTGGGCTGCCATCATTTGGGCCTTATTGGGCCGTTTCAGGAGCCCTCTTTGGGCGGGGTTTTGGGCCCTATATTGGGCCGAAAAATGAAAAATAAAATTATGGCTAGAATCTGGGTTAATTCTAGTTTCTTGCGGTATTTTTACTTCCCCAATTGGGTGTGTATA
>UESW01004722.1:0-219223 GCA_900491605.1 Calamus simplicifolius
TTCTTTCAAATCTAAAAATGTTGTTTCAACTTCTAGGCCATTAGAGCTACTTCACATGGACCTTTTTGGACCAACTAGAACCACAAGTCTAGGAGGAAAGAAATATGGTCTAGTGATTGTAGATGATTATTCTAGATATACTTGGGTATGTTTTTAGCTCACAAAGATGAGACTTTCTCGATATTCCTGAAATTCTTCAAGAAAGTCACAAATGAGAAAAACACTACCATAGTATCTCTAAGAAGTGATCATGGAACTGAATTTGAAAATCACTTATTTGAAAGTTTCTGCACTGAAAATGGTATTAATCATAATTTTTCAGCCCCTAGGACTCCACAGCAAAATGGTGTAGTTGAAAGGAAAAATAGGACTCTAGAAGACATGGCCCGTACCATGCTATGCGAAAGTAACCTACCAAAGTACTTTTGGGCGGAAGCTATTAACACAGCATGCTACATCTTAAATCGAGCCCTAATAAGACCAATCTTAAAGAAAACACCTTATGAATTATGGAATGAAAGAAAACCCAATATAAAATACTTTCATGCATTTGGATGTAAATGTTTTATTCATAATAATGGTAAAAACAATTTAGGAAAATTTGATGCTAAATCTGATGAAGGAATATTCTTAGGATATTCAACAACTAGTAAAGCTTATAGAGTATTTAACAAGAAAACCTTAGTAGTTGAAGAATCCATTCATATAGTTTTCGATGAGTCTTTAGCATCTAGTTCTGAAAAGCTTGATGATGAGGAAGATACAAACATAATTGAAAAAGATCTTGAAAAACTTAATATTGAAGTATCTTCAGATCATGAGCAAGAAGCTAAAGATGATGATTCACATAAGGACGATGATGTCAATATTGATCATAATGATATAGATCTTCCAAGAGACTGGAGATATGCTCATAGTCATCCCAAGGAATTGATTATAGGTGATCCATCTCAAGGAATAAGAACTAGATCATATATGAGAAATATTAGTAATCATCTTGCATTTGTATCACAAATTGAACCTAAAACTATTGAAGAAGCTGAAAAAGATAATAATTGGATGTTAGCAATGCAAGAAGAATTAAATCAATTTACAAGAAATAATGTATGGACTTTAGTTGAAAGACCTAAAAATCATTCAGTAATAGGATCAAAATGGTTTTTAGAAATAAACTAGATGAAAATGGCATAGTAATTAGAAACAAAGCTAGATTAGTTGCAAAAGGATATAATCAAGAGGAAGGTATTGATTTTGATGAAACCTTTGCACCAGTAGCTAGATTAGAAGCCATTAGACTTTTACTTGCATTTGCATGTCATATGAATTTTAACTTATTTCAAATGGATGTTAAAAGCGCATTTTTAAATGGTTTTATAAATGAAGAAGTTTATGTGAACAACCACCAGGTTTTGAAGATCATTTTCAAATCACGTCTTTAAATTGCACAAAGCTTTATATGGTTTGAAACAAGCACCTAGAGCTTGGTATGATAGCTAAGTAAATTTTAATTGAAAATGATTTTACAAGAGGAAATGTTGATAAAACTTTGTTTTTGAAAAGAAAAAGTAAAGATTTACTTGTAGTACAAATATACGTTGATGACATTATTTTTGGTGCTACTAACGATTCTCTATGTCAAGATTTGCCAAGTTAATGCAGGGAGAATTTGAAATGAGCATGATGGGAGAACTCAACTTCTTCCTTGGACTCCAAATCAAACAAAGCAAAGAGGGAATCTTCATCAACCAAACAAAATACACAAGAGAAATCCTAAAGAAGTTTGGTATGGAATCAATTAAACCCCTCGGAACACCAATGAGTCCTTCATGCAAGCTGGACAAAGATGAAGAAGGTAAGAAGGTTGATCAGAAATATTATCGAGGTATAATCGGATCCCTTCTTTATTTAACTGCAAGTAGACCAGACATTATGTTTGCTGTATGTTTATGTGCTAGATTTCAATCAGAACCTAAAGAATCACATTTAATTGCTGTTAAAAGAATACTAAGATATGTAAGTGGAACAAAAAATGTAGGTTTATGGTATTCTAGAGACTCCACATTAAACTGATTGCATACACTGATTCTGATTATGCTGGATGTAAGTTAGATAGAAAAAGCACAAGTGGTGCATGCCAATTCTTAGGAAGTAACTTAATCTCATGGTTTAGCAAAAAGCAAAATTCAGTTGCATTATCAACTACTGAAGCTGAATATGTAGCGGCTGGAAGTTGCTGTGCGCAAATCCTATGGATTAAGCGACAACTTGAAGACTATGGTATCACACTTAATAAGACACCCATAAAATGTGATAATACAAGTGCAATCAATTTAACTAAAAATCCAATTCAACATTCAAGAACAAAACACATAGAAATTAGATATCACTTTATAAGAGAACATGTAACTAATAAGAAATTTGTCTTGATTATGTTAACACTGAAGAACAATTAGCTGATATATTTACAAAACCTTTAATGAAGAAAGATTTTGTTATCTTAGAGGAGAAT
Source organism: Calamus simplicifolius (assembly GCA_900491605.1). Taxonomy (NCBI): domain Eukaryota; kingdom Viridiplantae; phylum Streptophyta; class Magnoliopsida; order Arecales; family Arecaceae; genus Calamus; species Calamus simplicifolius. The sequence continues at coordinate 2,510 of UESW01004722.1, forward strand.
TAGGGATTTGTGATCCTTTGGAATAGATTTTGAAACCCCTAAGGAAATGTATCTAGAGTTCTTTCAATTTCTCAAAATCTTAAGGAAATTTTATCTAGAACTCATATCAATTTGATCTCTCAAAATCCATGATTTTTAATCAACTCAAAGATCAAATTCCGGACTCATTTCAGATTCTCTGAATTTTATTTTTTTTTCTCTGAAATGGTCTCGGAGCCGACTCGGACAGTATCGGAGTCGACTCCTGTTTCTGTTGAAACTCGGGAGCCGACCCCCGCTCTGCGCGAGTCGACTCGAGTCGGGTCCGTGCTCTGTGACTACTCGGAGCCGACCCCGCTTTGCGCGAGTCGACTCGAAGTGGTCCCAGGTTGATTATCTAGGGCACGAGTCGACCCCGGACATTTCAATCATTTCAATCATTCCAAACTCTTTCCAAAGCTTTCCAAACCTTCCAAAACTCCAAAAACCTTGATTATTCACTCCATCTAGATCTATGGCACCAAAACTCGTGGAGCTAGCAGTGTGGCGCCGGATTGAAGAGGAAAGGACCGTTCGACGACCCGTGCGAGCCGTCTCCAGATTCGTCCTCTCTTCTCCGAGTGGTTCTCCTGTTCCAGCTCCACTCTTCAGGTAGATCACCTTGCCAGTAGAGTTATTACAACGGTAGAAAGGTTGATTTTGAGTTATTTGAGAATGAAGGTTTTATAATGGGAGACATTGATTGAGATGGGATTGAGAAAATATGTTCACTGGATTGTCCCACTATCCTGCTTAGTTAAGGAATTTTACAAAAATTTGACTAGAGGTGATGATGGATTAGTTAGTGTGTGAGAGGCATTGGATCTGTATCACTGCCACTATTTTATCTAGACTGTTAGATTTGCCCCTATCTGGACCATCCACCTTATCCCCAGAGGATAGATCCCGCCCTCACAAGATTATTGAACAGAAATTTTGAGGGATTTGAAGAAGTTTTTGCAAATCAATTGCCTTTGGAGCTGAGATTACTTCATAATATCTGCAGTAGGAATTTTTTCCCAAGACTGGCAGATTTGATTATGTATCTGAGAGAGATATTTTGTGATGGATGCCATTTCTGGGAAGCCTATAAATTTGCCTCGGATGATATTTGGTACATTGCTGATTGTGGAGGGAAGAAGAAGTCAAGTTTGCCCTATGGCATGATTCTAACGAAGTTATTTCAAAGCCAAGGGATTGATTTGGTGATATGAGCCAAAAGGAATTAAGGCATACTGATTACTCTTTGGCCACTATTCATCGAATGGGTTTTGTTAAGAGGAATGGAAGATGGGAGAGGAAGAATATTGCAGAGGAAGAGCTATGGATGCTGAGGCCCCAGACCTTCTGTGAGACATTCTTCACCTGAGCCTCCTCAGAGCTCTTCTGTTCCAGATTCTGTTCCAGCCCTGCTCCTGCTCCTGCTCCAGCTCAGACATCTACTTTATCATCTGTTAGCTTTTCTGATGTTCAGTTAGATCAGCTTAGATCCTTATTCAAATCTGAGATTAGTGAGCATGAAATAATTGAAAATGAATTTGATGAAAAGTTTATGAATTTGAAGGAATCTTTGTATTCACTTAGTGATCGGGTTGCATCTATTGAATCTACTCTTAGTTCATCCACCAGCTCCTTAAGTGAAGACTTGAAGAATATTTTTGGAGAGCTTAAGGATATCTGTGGTGACTCAGAGACCTATTCCCAGTGCAACGCCGAGCTTCAGGACAAGATTTTGACTGCTTGTACTTTTGTAGATGATAAGCTTAAAGATTATGTTAAACTACAATGTGAAGGAATGAAGCAGATAGTTGATCATTTGAATAGGATTACAAGAAGAAACTTTTGATATTTTAATGTAATCTCATTTCAATGTACTGAGTAATCTCATTTTGATGTAATGAAGTCAAGTTTACTTTCAATGTAATGAATATGTTTACATTTTCATGTAATATCATTTTGAAGTAATGAGAAAGTTTGATGATTACTTATGTACATTTCAATTGTAAGTATCTTTGAATATCTTGAATGATTATCCTCAATTGATAATTTGAATGGTAAAAGATGAATGAATTGATAAAGCTTAATCTTGAGCTTCCTAACCTTTTTGTTGATTACAAAAAAGGGGAGAGATTTTATTTAATTTATGTATGATAACAATATTAAAGGGGGAGAGTTAATTTAAGTAAAAGGGAGAGATAAGTTATCATTATGCTTAAAATTTGAAAAGGGAAAAATTATTTGCTTGAACTTAACAATTGAAAATTTTGAATGAATTATTGAGTTTCATAGGGGGAGCTACCTCATTTAGGGGGAGCCTCTCAATGAACATAAAAATTGAAAAAAAAAATTTTCAATCAACATGCATATACTCAATGTTTTTGTCATCATCAAAAAGGGGAGATTGTTGAGAAATTTGGGAGATTGTAATTACCCCAACTTATTGATTTTGATGATTTCCAAAAGCCATGAGTATTTTAAAGGAAATAATGAGTTTATTTAATCAAAAACCTTGAGCTTATTCAAAATGAAAGCAATGGACTCTCAATGTTTAAATTCACTGAGTTTTGAATCAATTTGAAAAAGAAGTTTCAAGCTCTATATTTAAGATTTCAAAAAGGAATTTTTACATGTTATATTTCAATCAATGATTTCTTGAAACATGTCTTGAATTCATGCTTAATGTCATATTTATTGTATTCAAGTCAAAATATCATTTAAAATTATTCTGGGACGAATTTCAAAGTCAATCAGAAAATTTCTGATTTTTGATACGTTCCGGAGCCGACTCTAGAGTTTCAGAGTCGACTCCAGTAAGTAACAGAATTTCTGATTTTCTCGAGTCGACCCTTGGATTTCAAGAGTCGACCCCTGATTCTGTCGAGCCGACTCCTGACTGTGCGAGTCGACTCCGCTCAAACAACAAAGATGTTTTTTGAGCGCTTCTCGAGTCGACTCCCCATTTTCTTCGAGTCGACCCCCGACTGTCAGGAGTCGACACTTTGGTTTTCGCGAGTCGACCCTCTAACTTTTAAATGTTTCTATTTTTAGTAATCGACTCGAGCCGACTCCCAAAGTGCTGAGTCGACTCCAGCAAATCTGGGCGAAATTTTTACGATGCCACTCAGCTCCAACGGTAATATTTTCAAATAACGGCTATATTTCTTGTTTCTAACGGATATATTTTTGCAGAATCTATAAATAGAGGAGCTCTTTTCAAATCAAAAACAATAGAAAAAAGAGAAAAGAAAATCTTTCAAAAAGAGGGAAAAACAGAGCTTCATTGGAAAAATCATTTGAGTCAAGAAAAGAGATTCAAAAGGAGTGAAATCAAAGAGAGATTCGTGTGCTCCAGAGCTACAATCTACAAAAGTTCAAGAGGAGATCCCAAAGCAACCAAGAGCAAATCAAGATCTTCCAACCTAGAAGAAAAAGAAGAAAAGCTTCAACCAACATCCAAAAGCCCCAAAGCTAGGAGAATCTGTGCTGAGGCCTGATTCCACACTTCAAAGGAGTTGGAGAAGAGAAGCAAAGAAGCCAAGCCTGCATTCAAGCTTATTAATCAGGCTTTTCTAAACCTAAGCTTTATTTTGATTATTCTGCTCTAGAGGAGCTGTTTGTATTTAAACTCTTTATTTTCTTGTGTACTGATTCAATCAGTGGATTGAATCAGTGGAGGTAGTTGTACCTCGTTGTAAGCTTGGGATAGCTTACGTTTGGGTTCGTTGTGATCCCGTTAAAACAACGAGTTGGGTTTTGTGCTGGTAAGCCCGTGTAAAACCGGCTGGGTTCGTTGTGATCCCGGAAAAACAACAAGTTTGAGTTGTGAGCTTGTAAAACAACTCGGCTGTAATCTAGGGAGATTATAGTGTGGACCCAAGTGAATCTTGGGAGTGGACGTAGGTGCTGGTTGCACCGAACCACTATAAAACCTTGTGTTTGCCGTGCTCATTGTCTCTCACTCTATCTCTCTTATATTTCTGTTTGTGCATTGCTTATAAGTTAATTTCTCTCACTTGCACATCTTGAGTTAATTTGTTTAAAACATTTCAAAAAGTCTTAAATTTTTAAGAACCCAATTCACCCCCCCCTCTTGGGTTGCCATCTGGGCCAACATTCGGTGTCCACTCGCGAGTACTGGGATGTCATAGGTTTCCGCCTTTCGGGTGTCACCGCGCAAGAGCTAGGGAGTCGTTAGCCAAGAGCTGGGGTATCGTCGTGCTAAAATCTTTGATTTCCGCTCGCGAGTACTGGGTGTCGTAGGTTTGCGCCGTTCGGGTGTCTCCGCATAAGAGCTAGGGAGTCGCTAGTCAGGAGCTTGGGTGTCGTCGCGCTAAAAGCATTCATTTTACTGAAATAGACACCATATTTTGAAAGAACTTAATTTGCGACCAAGACATCCTAGTTCAAAAGTTACGACACCAGTGTTTTATATATTCTTCTGTGTAAGTTGACTCAATACATAAGCATCAAATTCGTCCATCAAAGCTTGAAAGGCGGTACACTTCTCTCTAAGTCCTCTTCGGTATTAATTGACTGCAAACAAGTCTGCCTGATGCTTGAAGCAGCTCTTTCCTTGACCTGATTTTTCCTTGATCTTTTTGACTTCTTCTCGACTCCACTCTTTAATCTGTTCTCTCTCGGACGACCTTTCGTCCTAATTTGTTCAGGATCTTGAATTACAAGCTCTATACGTGGTTGAGCTGCGCAGTTGGCATCAACGGCAATTTTGAATATAGGTGTTAGACCATCCATCACTACATTAAATGCATCTTCAGACATGGAGGCTATCTCTGCGAGCTTCATCATCCGATGACTCAGCAAACTATATCTACAATAACAAACATAATATTAATGAAAACAAATATTAAGACATTTCAATTAAAAATTTGTCACTGCGTACCGTGATTTACGTGTGCTTTTATCATAACCTTCAGTATTGCAGTTAATTCGTCGAATTGGTATTTCATGTCCTTGCACCATCTCTTCAAGAAGTATTTATCTGGTAAATGAAATACGTCACTTTGATGAAGAACTAACAAGGCATGCCTACACAGGTACCCCTTGAACTAAAAGGATCAGCACTGGCATTGGACATCCTCAATATTTCTATCGTATGACACGATATAATCTTTGATCATCTCCTTGCTGATTCCATCGACTTCAATCCTTTCATATGACTTAACGGAATATACACAACAGTTGCCAACTTCCTTGATCAATTTTGCATTTGATGCAGCCATTTCAAGGATCTCATTCTAAATTTTTTTGAAAATGCGCCTTGTATACCTTCCTGCACTTGTCTCTCAAAAGGTGATGATGTCTTTAGGAAAGCAATCGTTTGCAACGTCCTATTATCTTCCTCATTTTTGGCCTCGTATCTTTTTTCCAAGGCATCTTCGTACTTACTTATGAACTCCGTTAGTGTTGTCTTCGAATTTATAAACCCATCGAAGAAGTGATTAATGCCCTCGCTCCTTTGTGAAGATGACATCCCTGTTCAAAATTTTGTAAACATAAAAAAAGTGTTTAACGCGAACATAAACCAAAGACAATGACATACAAACCTGCGAAGAATGTATCCTTTAGGTAAACTGGGACCCATTTATCCCGACATTCATAAAGGACATTGAATCAATCTATAGACTTGCATTCTTTATATTTCTCGATAACATGTGCCCACCTTTCCTCGAATGACTGTATGGTCAATGAATCATATATCGCCTCATCGAAATCAACCATAAACTTGGGATTTGCCGTGCAAATGTGGCCAATCTTTTTAGGTATCTTCTTCAATAATGCCAAAGACAAAATCGATGTCGTGTGTTAGGAAAAACTTCTTTGACAGCAGCCTCGATTGCCTTGTCTTTGTCAGTTATTATGGCAATAAGTGCTTGACCACCATTTGCATCCAGCCATGCCTGAAAAACCCATTTATATGTCTCAGTACTCTCATCAGACAACAATGCGCATCCAAGCAAGGTGGACTATCCATGATGGTTGACCCCGACGAATGGACAAAAAGGCATTTGATATCTATTTGTCAAGTACGTTGAGTCAAAGCTTAGAACATCCCCGAAGTATGTGCATGCCAATCTTGACCTTGGATGAATCCAGAAGACAGACCTCAGATGACCATTATCATTAAGGTCTAAGGTATAGAAGAAATTGGGATTTCTGAGTTGCATTTCGGCGAAATGAATTACCATCGACTGAGCATCTCCTTCTTTCAACTTAGACTGACGTTCGCGACAAATGAAGTTATGAGCATCCTTCTCGGTGAAATCCAATTATCTTCTGCCCCCTTTTCTTCTTGCTATGGCAGAGTATATCTGAGTCGTCGGAACATTCACGACATCTAAATTGCTGATCTCTGCCTTCTCTGGTGTGCTGATCCTCCTATGCGACCGTAGATAACCAGTTGATGTTATGGACATCCCATGGTTATGTTCTAGAGAAACCTCATCCAATATCCATTTACCACTTGTAGCATTCAGTCTTGCTTTTATGGATGCCATACAATCAACTTTCCCAGTATCCCTATGATTCATACTCTTCTCTGTTTTTCTAGATTTTCCTTGCCTCCAACACGCCAGGTGCTTGAAGCATAGATGTTTTTTGTTGTTGGCCCTGCTACACACTGTTGTGATTCCAAAACCAACTCATCTCACGTATCCATTGTAGAACGTGTATACATCATCTGCTGAATTGAATTCCATTCCAGTTTGAGGAACTACAGTATCATCCACTGCATTTGGAGCGACGATGAAGGTGCATGGCTGGGAGTGTTATCGATTTCTTTCCGATCTATAATTTCAGCATCAACTGTGAAAATATAGGCACGCAGTCATGAACAATGATATCCATAGATTTAGTTGTCAATATATGCTGACAAAGGATTAGGATTTAGGAAACGAAGGTTAAAACAATAAGACAACCCAGTTATCATCTGACGACACCCTAGCTTTAAGGCGACGACACCTGTGGGTTCACTGTTAATGCACGTGTGTCGTAGCATTGGTGCTAGGGTGTTGTGAGATTTGAACTGGGGTGTCACGAAGGAGATTCAGCCGAATTCGACAAGGGGGTGTCATGGGGGTTCTCTCGGGATCAGTTCTAAGCATGGGTGTCGTCGCCTTAAAGCTAGGGTGTTGTGATCTTTCAACTGGGGTGTCTCGAAGGTGTTTCGACCGAAATCCAATTCTCCTGGGGTGTCGCGGGGATTCTCTGCACGGTCAGTTCTAAGCACGGGTGTCATGGCATTGGTGCTAGGGTGTCGTGATTTTTGAACTGGGGTGTCGTGAAGGAGATTCGACTGAATTCGATAAGGGGGTGTCGCGGGATTCTCTCCGGGATCAGTTGTAAGCACGGGTGTCATCACCTTAAAGCTAGGGTGTCGTAAGCTTTCAACTGGGGTGTCTCGAAGGAGTTTCGGCCGAAATCCAATTCTCCTGGGGTGTCGCGGGGATTCTCTGCGCGGTCAGTTCTAAGCACGGGTGTTGTCGCCTTAAAGCTAGGGTGTTGTGAGCTTTCAACTGGGGTGTCTCGAAGGAGTTTCGGTCGAAATCAATTCTTCTGGGGTGTCGCGGGGATTCTCTGCGCGGTCAGTTCTAAGCACGGGTGTCGTGGCATTGGTGCTAGGGTGTCGTGAGATTTGAACTGGGGTATCGCGAAGGAGTTTCGGTCGAATTCGACAACGGGTGTCGCTGGGGTTCTCTCCGTGATCAGTTCTAAGCACGGGTGTCATCGCCTTAAAGCTAGGGTGTCATGAGCTTTCAACTGGGGTGTCTTGAAGGAGTTTCGGCCGAAATCCAATTCTCCTGGGGTGTCGCGGGGATTCTCTGCGCGGTCAGTTCTAAGCACGGGTGTCGTGGTATAGGTGCTAGGGTGTCGTGAGCTTTCAACTGGGGTGTCGCGAAGGAGTTTCGACCAAAATCCAATTCTCCTAGGGTGTCATGGGGATTCTTTGCGCGGTCAGTTCTAAGCACGGGTGTCGTGGCATTAAAGCTACGGTGTTGTGAGCTTTCAAGTAGGGTGTCGCGAAGGATTTTCGGTCGAAATCCAAATCATCCTTGGGTGTCGTGAGGTTTCCTCTTGGGACGTCATAAAACTTACTACGGTAACTGGGTATTTGGCTTCCCAAACTCTCTTCTATTCCCCATCCCCCGAAACTCATCGAGGGGGGGGGGGGGGGGGGGGCGACGCTTCGATTCGTTCGAACCGCCCACTGAGATGGTGGCACATGGCAATCAAAACACCCGCCAGGAGTACCTTAAATATGGATGGGGGAATGCCATCGTTCATCACCTTTTCAGCTGATCTTCCAAAATTTTTGTATATTGATATGGCTTCTAGAGGCGAGGGGCGATCGACTGGCCCCCCTGGGAGCCGCCGCATAACAGTATGCATCGATTTGGAGGTCTTTGCAGAGTCGCTCGCAAACAGCGACGACTCCACAGGGCGGCCGAGCAATACATGGCCGTTTCAACGAGACAGGTCGAGGTCCTGCATTGGGCTAACAGCCGGCTAGAGGGGCAAGTAGAGTCCCTCCAGGTCCCTTCAGCGCCAGATCGCCGAGTTAGCCCCGCAGCGTGGGGGGAGCTCGGCAGCGACCGAAGCAGATGACAAGCCCCAGTGAGGGCTCATGTACTTTTTTCTTTTCTTTTCATCTTCTCTTTATTTTTGTGATGAATAAAAATAAATTTTCATAACTTGGGTGTCGCGGGCCTTCAGTTATAACCACGGGTGTCGTCAGATGAGAGCTAGGGTGTCATGAAGTTTCAACTGGGGTGTCGCGAATGACGACAGCACCGACTCAGGCTATTAACGACACCCCAGTTCTCATCTGACTATACCCTAGCTTTAAGGCGACGACACCGATGACGTGACTGTTAAAGCGGGGTATCGCGGGGATTGTTCTCCATACGGGGTGTCGCGGGCCTTCTCGCCATGGTCAGTTATAACCACGGGTGTCGTCAGATGAGAGCTAGGATGTCGTGAAGTTTCAACTGGGGTGTCGCAAATGACGATAGCACGACTTAGGCTATTAACGACACATCAGGGGTATCGTAGCTTTAACGGGGAATATAGGCCGAACCACTCTGACGACACCCCAGTTCATGAGGTATAACATCCTAGTTAAAACAGTTATGACATTCGTGCTTACAAAACAGTAAACTCTAAATAGTTATGACTCCGAGAATGTCAACTGTTTTGTTCTAAGGAAGTTACCCACGCATTAAACGGTTTGGTGACGCATTAACTAACTCTAACCAGAAAAAACAGTTGGTGTAATAAAGGAGCTTTACAAAGAAGTGGGAAGAAGAACTTTTTACTTTGTGCTGCGGACGACATTTCCTCCAGAAGTTTTTGTACAAAGACTCCATTAGCCAGGTATTCCATCCTCAAAGCTGAAATATTTTCTTTCGACCGGAGTCTCAGAGCGAGGGCGACGGTTCGTGCTCAACTGATTCCGGTGATGCTTTCGAAATCCAGAGCGAGGTGGAAGAAAGAGTTCTTCTTGCACAAATGAAATCCAACGTAAAATGGCGCTAGGATGGAGGGAAAGGGCATTTTCATCCGCACGCTAATTTAAAAAAAAGGTGAACTGCTTTAAATGCCCGTCACGTTCAGAATGTTACATCATAGCAGGGCCATACCGCCCGGCACCGTCATCCATGTAGGCTCCACGTGGACCAATCAGAAGAGGCGGTGCAGCCCACGTAGGCCTTGCTGCACCGGGGGCGGTGTACAAAGACTTTTCCTATTCCTCATTGCCGTTTCTATTCAACCGCTGAAGCGCTATTAAAGGTCAAACAACGAACCATTCTCTCTTTGACTTTGGTTACATTTTATAACCTTGGGAGTTGCGAAATGAAAAAGTCTACAAGTGAAGTTATATTGAAAGTGTTGGTTTTTCTTCGTTAAAAGTATCGGTTAGATACGATTAAGGTGCTCCTATATTCTGATATCAAGAGATTACTGAATTCAAATTTTAAATTTGAATTCATGATTAAGATAAGAATCCCTCAACCATATCCATTTAAAGCGGTCTGTACAATAAGGCATAAAGGATTATAAAAATGGGAAGGTCCATGCGCCTGCGCCTGGTCTCGTCGAGAAAGTTTACACCATCGTTGAGAGAGACCGTAAGGTGGAAGAGCCTTACCCTTATCTGGACCGTGGAGCAATGGCTAGAGGTATTTATTGATTTTGATTTACTTTATTATTCATGATAAATATATTAGTCTCATATTTTCATATATCTGATAGGGATCAATATATTAAATTTTAGTCTATCATTTGGCATCAGAGCATTTAAAATACCTCTGCTTTGATTATTGAAATTGTTTCATTAATATATGGATAAAATCCATGTGAAACAATCGTTATATCATTTATTTGATAAAAAGGGGCAAGGCGTTCTTGATCTCTATTCCTCTCATTTATGGATAATCCAAAGAGGAGGCTACTGGTAGTATCCTGGATTATTTCACCCAACGGACATATGGTAGGGATATTAGGGACGTACCAATAAGGGAGGCTGTAGTACCTTGGTGCATTTGACCCAACTATCTGCGTACCGAAAGAGTTAATAGGTCATCAAGAATCATCTAGCATTAGATCTGATAAACTCTTAATATTTAGTTTATTTAATTTAGTTTTATTTAAGAGATGCATCAACAAGATTTATGCCCTGAAGCATGTACCTATCTGTTCGCTCACCTTTTTTGGATTTAGTTTAAATAAAAGAAAATTCTAAATGTCTCGCGATCAAATCACCATGAGAGGAGGAAGCGTGGGGTTCCTTGCTTTGCTTCAGATATGTGCACAGAATGAGGACGGATAAAAAAAAAGCCTCTTACGAAAGACGTGCTCGCCGTACAGAAAAAAAAGGCATTTAGAATTTTAAAAAAAAAGTAGTGCCCAGGCGCTGGCTAGGCACCTGGGCCCAGCTGGCGCCGGCTCAGTGCCTGGCTGGCCAAGCCATTTGGGCTAGCAGCCAGACTGGGCCGTGCGCCTAGCCTGAGCCAGCTACCAAACTGGGCCGTGCGCCCAGCCTGGACTGCAGCATGCTGGATTACAGCAATTTGGGCTACATCATATCTAATCCAAAATTTTTTTGAGGTGATTGAGAGATTTTTGGTTAAATTAAACTATTAGAAATGGGTGAGGATGACGGGTTGCTGGCTCATTCATTAAGTGGTTGGAACATTGGCCTGGCCTATTTATGTTCAATTATATTTAGAATTTGTGTGTATAAATTTTATGAATTATGCATGCATCTTAAGTGACATAATTGAGCATAAAATTTAAGTAATGTCTAAGTGATAAATATAATTGAATAATTGAGGAGTAGCCATAGCATCTTAATTATAAAATTGTATAATAAGTTAATAAATCACATAAATAATAGACATTAACTGTAATTAATTATATGGATATAATAAAATTTATCCTACATGAAATTTTGTTATATTTATAATTAATTAGGATAAAATTTTTCTAATCTACCCATAGGAATTAGAAAGAGGGACATAATTTGATAGTTTTATCATACAGATTTTAGTGAATCTAATTGAATTAGAGCTTTAGTCCATAGGCAAGTTTTATGTCAGTAGATTCACTATTTTCTAAATGCATGATTTACATTGGTAAAGCATTTTTATTAGCCTTAATTTTTGATAATAAGCATGTATGTTTAAATTTTTCAGTTATGCAACCTATAAATTTCTCTGATATAAAATGTGACATACCTGAATTGAGGGATGATAACTATAAGGTTTGAAAGGAGAGAATTCTCCTTCATCTGGGCTGGATGAACATTGATTATGCTATAAGGAAGGATGAACCGCCTTCAGTAACTCAGACCAACAATCCTAATGAGATTGCGATTTATGAACGTTGGGAGCGATCTAATCGCTTGAGTGTAATGTTCATAAAGACAAAAATCTCTGTTGGTATATGTGGTTCAGTCGATAAGCATGAGAATGTCAGGAAGCTACTAAAGGCCATTGATGAGCAATTCAGTACTTCAGTCAAAGCTCTTATCAGTTATGAATCTAATATGGCTGATGTTATTTATAACACATGGTGGATTGATTCTGGTTCTACGATCCACATTTGCAATACTTTGCAGGGTATGCAAAACCTAAGGAAGCAAGTAGGAAGTGAGCTATATATCTCTTTAGGAAATAAGATGCGCTCACATATGGAAGCTATAGGGATATGCACTTTAGTTCTTAGTAGTGGTTTTATTTTAAATTTGGAAAGGACCTTTTATGTACTTAGATTTTCTAGGAATTTAATTTCAGTTTCAAGACTTGTACCTTTGGGTTATTCCTTCAACTTTTCAGATACTTCTTCTAGTTTATATTATAAATCTAAACTTGTTGGGAATGGTACTTTGTCTGATGGTCTTTTCTATATTAATTTGCAAAATAATACCACTCATGATGTGATGCATGTTAGGGCTGGCATAAAAAGATGTGTTGTAAATAATAACTCTTCTATGTTGTGGCATCGGAGATTGGGACATATCTTCATAAATAGAATCAAGAGGTTAGTAAATGAAGGAGTACTCAATACTTTGGACTTCACTGACTTTGATACTTGTGTGGACTGCATTAAGGGCAAGTAGACCAATAAGTCAAAGAAAGGTGCCAAGAGGAGTTCAGACCTATTAGAGATTATACACATGTACATTTGTTGTCCGGATATGGATTTTCATGGTCCGAAATACTTTATATGCTTCATTGATGACTACTTTCTTCATAATAAGAACAAAGCATTAGATGCCTTTAAGGTATTCAAGGCAAAAGTAGAGACACAATGTCAGCTCCCCCTCCCCTCTGGGGCCACCGACAGCACACCTGCACACTTGTGGTAATCGGATAGAGTTTTACTAGTCTTTATGTAGCGCTCCATAAAGAGCTAGAGAATCCCAACTAATTATCATAAGTGGCACACACACGAAAACACATTCTATTAAAAACTTTTCATTTTCATCTCAATTATATACACAAATCACCCAATCAACACTAAGCATCAACCTGCTCATATAATATTTTTCATGACATTCCTCAGGCAGTTTACAAGATCACATTCACAATCGACATTAAAATCCTAAGTGCACACATCATGCTCATAATTTTCTCCAAAACATAAGTCTCGTATTCCTATCCAAAAAGGTCTAAAACATCATTACATCCCACTGTACACATACACATATACAAAATACAAATATCAAACCACACTCTCTCAATATACAAGGCTAGCATTTAAACACTCTTGCATCCAAGCAAGCTTCACCAGCTAAGGGTCCTGTCCTGTTTATCTTGTGATCCTGGCAGAAATACTCACTGATCTGAAAGAACATTAAATCATAGAGGGATGAGACCTAAGTCCCAGTGATTGGATAACCATCTAACTATGGAGAAATAGAGAACCATAACCTCTTAATTTTAATCGTATGCTGAAACTATTTAACTTGTACAACTCAAAGTACATTTTAACATGATATCAGATAAAATAAAATGTAGCTTATTCTTCAAATAACATGTCAGTACTGGAAACTCTATAATAACTCTTCACTGAAAGATAACTCATTAAAATAAAACTCCATGCATTGCAATATGAAGATATGCATTCTTTATCTACAACCCAGACTCCCATCAGGATCTGCTTGCCCACTGGCATCTCAAGTAAGCTCTCCCTCTCGGGATAACTATTTGGCCCATTGGCCCTTTTTATATCACAACATATGCTTTTAGATCTCATGATGCTGGGCTGTGTGTGTAATGCCTCTGAGGTACCACCCTATAGTCGCCCTTCTATAGGGGTACTCTCATCGGGTGCGTGACTAGCAACAGGATCCCCGCACAAATAGCACCCCTTACCCGTGCGGTTCACCTGGCAAAGTGCTTTGTTCCTTAACCCTGAAACCTTGGGTTTTCTCTTTGCCCCCACGGGCTATATAGTAATCAGCTCCACTGAGCTATGATTCATGCCCCACGGGCTGCTCACAACCAGCCCCACTGGCCTGGTTAGGCATGCACTCACCCCTGATTCTGGGGTTCATCGTACGATCTGTTCACAAGGAGGTGCCAGCTCGATAGTAGTGTGCAATGCTCATGCTACAGTACAGTCTAAAGGGTGATCAGCCCCCTAGCTGCCTGATGCTCAGTATGACTCATACATCATTTGTAAAGCTTTATCATGCAAATATGCCATGTATACATTAAAAATTCCCTCATTGAAACTCATGCTTATGTGTTTATGCTCAAAACTCATTTATCAGATTATCATATACTAGGTTCTCATTTCTCATATTTAAAACATACATAATACTCTGCTAAACATAACATACCATAACTAGGTATTAATCTCATTATACTAGCTCAATTTAACCTCTCATTGCTAGATGAGAAATCCACTCACCTTAGTAGGTTACTCCTCGACTGGTACAACTGGTACTCAACTCTGGTATTTCGGCTCACTGGAATAACCCTCTTGACCTACGTCAACATACAGATACAATAGCTATTAGGATTACCTCCACACGAGGTTTTCCCACGAACCATGCATGCATACATGATCTATCCTTTAATATCTCATTATTTTCTTCCACCCTATCTCTACTCAAGATTACTTCTACTATTACCTCAAAATACACTAAATCTAGAAAATCTAAAGTCATACAAGATCTAGGGAAGCTATAGCTTACCTGGAGTCGAGCACAAACCCCCAAGCTTCCCTTTCCCTTTCTCTTTCTTCCTCCTTTTTCTTCTTCTTCTTCTTCCTTTTCCTCTCTTTTCTCCTCTTCTTTCTTTCTTTCTTTCTTTCTTTCTTTTCTCTGGCTGAACCCACGTTTCCCTTTTTCTCTAATGACTTCCAAGTCATTGGAAACTTAAGGGTTAAGGCATGCCAAATCTCCCTTTTGCCCCCAAACTCTCTTAACGCACACTTTTTGGAAAACATGTGGCTCACTTATAATCATGATATTTTGCCCTTAGATTTTCTTTCCCAAGTTGCCCTTAACACACTTAACAATTGACATCGGAGCCTTTTCCCATTTTGCCCCTGATATAGCATTTTTTTAATCGATTTATAGCCCAGATCACCATTTTTACTTAAATAGATACTTTTATATAACATTTCTAAGAAAGATTTTACCAGCTTGAAGAACTCTATTTTAGAAATCCAACGGTTCAAACGGAATCCAAATCAGACTTGAAATGGATTAAATATGAATTTCTCAAGATTTAACTCAGAAAAACCTACCGTCTTGGAGTCGGCTCGAACAGATTGGGAGTCGGCTCCAGCAGAAGTAGGGGTCGACTCCAGAAAAGTAGGGGTCGACTCCTAAAAAGTAGGGGTCGACTTCAGCTCTGTAGGGGTCAACTCCTAAGCGTGCCAAAAGTTTAAAACCGTGCCGGAGTCGACTCCACTCTGATTAGAGTCGACTCCAACCACTAAAAACGTCATTTTAGGATAAAACTCAAACTAAACTTGATTTTTCTTGTGATTTAAACCCATTGAAACTTAAGTCTCTCAATTTCTCAAATCAGACTCATTAACATTTAGAAATATACTTATTTACTCCAAAATTTCTTCTCTTTACATTTATCAAAAGGCCAACACACCCATATTTCAAGAAAACTTTCTGACTTTCATTTTAACTGAAAATGCCATAGATTACAAGGTTTTCAGGATGTTACACACAATGTGGAAAACAAATCAAAATTGTGAGATCTAATAGAGGAGGTGAGTATTATGGAAGATACATAGAGGATGGACAAATGCTGGTCCATTTGCGAAGTTCCTTCAAGAACATGGAATTGTTGCCCAATATAGTTTACCTAGCTCACCTGATCAGAATGGTGTAGCAAAAAGAAGGAACCGAATATTGATGGACATAGTGAGGAGCATGATTAGTAGCTCCAAGTACCTAAGTCCTTGTGGACAGAAGCTCTCAAGACGACTGTGTACATGTTAAATCGGGTTCTAACCAAGGCTATTTCTAAAACATCATTTGAGTTATTTAAAGGTTGGAAACCAAGTATGCGACATATACGCGTATGGGGATGCCCATGTGACGTGAGAGTATACAATTCACAAGAGAAAAAGCTGGACCCTAGGACCATTAGTGGGTATTTTGTTGGATATGCCGAGAGGTCCAAGGGATATAGATTTTACTGTCCATCTCACATAACTAGGATTGTGGAATCAAGGAATGCCAAATTTCTTGAGAATGACTTGATCAGTGGGAGTGATCAATTGCAGAGCATGATTCCTGAAAGGAAACATTCTGATGCTCAACCTTTCACTTCAAGTGACAGACTGATTATCGTTCATAGTGCCCCTCAAGATCAAACGGGCATTATACAACCAGTCGTTGAAATTTCATAATTTGCTGATAATGAACTAGTAGATCCAGTCTCTCATGAGTTACCAGAGGAGGTTGTTACAACATTAAGAAGATCTACAAGAGAAAAGAAATCAACAATTTCTAGTGACTATATTGTGTATCTTCAAGAGTCAGACTATAACATTGGAGCTGAAAATAATCCTGAAACATTTTCACAAGCCATGAATTGTAAGGAATCCAATTTATGGTATGATGCTATGAAAGATGAGATGAATTCTATGGCAGTTAATGGAGTCTAGAATCTTGTTGAGTTGCCTGATGGAGCAAAAGTCGTTGGCTATAAATGGGTCTTTAAGACCAAAAAAGACTTGTTAGGCAACATTGAGCGATATAAGGCAAGACTCGTTACTAAGGGTTTCACTCAAAGGGAAGGAATTGATTACAAGGAGACATTTTCTCCTGTATCTAAGAAAGATTCCTTCCGCATAATCATAGTACTTGTTGCACATTTTGATTTAGAGTTGCAACAAATGGATGTGAAAACTACATTTCTCAATGAAGATCTAGAGGAGGAGGTTTATATGAAACAACCTGAAGGTTTTTCCTCTAGTTATAATGAGCAATTAGTATGCAAGCTGAAAAGATCTATATATGGATTGAAACAAGCCTCTCGATAATGGTACTTAAAATTCCATGATATGATTTCTTCATTTGGATTTGTAGAGAACATCGTGAATCAATGTATATACCAGAAGGTCAGTGGGAGTAAAATTTGTTTTCTAATCCTATATGTAGACGATATTTTACTTGCAACCAATGATAAAGGTATGTTACATGAGGTGAAACAATTTCTCTCTAAGAATTTTGACATGAAAGATATGGGTGATGCCTCTTATGTCATTGCCATTAAAATTCAGAGAGACAGACTTCGAGTTGTTTTAGGTCTATCTCAAGAAACCTATATCAGCAAAATTTTAGAGAGATTTCGAATGAAAAATTGTTCACCGAGTATAGCTCCCATAGTCAAGGGTGATAGATTCAATTTGAATCAGTGCCCAAGGAATGACTTTGAGAGGAGGAAATGAAAAACACTCCATATGCCTCAACTGTTGGTAGCTTGATGTATGCTCAGGTCTGTACAAGGCCTGACATAGCATTTGCAGTTGGGATGTTAAAAAATATCAAAGTAATTCAGGTTTAGACCACTGAAGAGCTGTTGAAAGGTCATGAGGTACATAGCTGACTGCTACCTCTATTATGCAAGCTTGTTTTGAGGCTATATTGCATGGTGTATGATTGAAGAGTTTCATCTCAGGGCTTAGAATTATTGATTCTATTGCTAGGCTAATTAAATTGTACTATGCTAATTCAGCTACTGTATTTTTTCCTAAAAACCACAAGAGTGGTAGTCGAAGTAAACACATCGACATTATGTATTTAGCCATAAGAGAACGTGTTAAAGAAAACAAAGTGGTCATAGAATATGTTAGCACTGAATTGATGATAACTGATCCTTGACTAAAGGCATGCCAATTAAGAATTTTAAGGATCATGTGGTATGAATGGGAGTTGGTCCCATAATATAATTTAGTTGCATGGACAACTACTTGTACAATGAAACTCTTTTATGGTTGTGATGTTTTTTCACATTCAGCTATTTAGTATACATATTTATTTGTGATGAGCATCATTAAGTTGGACCTAGAATAAACATGGGGTTTATTTATTAAGTTATATGGGTTTATGTTCGGGAAATATAATACATTGTGATATATGATAAATAATACTCGATTTTAAGAGGACCTATTGCCATGATTCATGTATTCTGTTTCTTACTATAGTAATAGAATATATGGACCAAGTGGGAGAATGTTGATTTTTCTCCATTAAGCGTATCAGTTAGATACGATTAAGGTAGATTAAGGTGGTCCTATATTCTGATATCGAGGGATTATGTGAATTCAAATTTTGAATTTGAATTCACGATTAGGATAAGAATCCCTCAACCATATCCGTTTAAAGCGCCCTTTATGATGTACAGATAAGGCATAAAGAATTATAAAATAGGAAGGTCCCTGCGCCTGGTCTCGTCGAGAAAGTTTACACCATCGCTGAGAGAGACCATAAGGTGTGGAAGAACCTTACCCTCATCTGGACCGTGAAGCAATGGCTGAAGGTATTTATCGATTTTAATTTACTTTATTATTCATGATAAATATATTGGTCCCATATTTTTAAATATCAGATAGGGATCAATATATTTAATTTTAGTCTATCAGAAAGTTCCTATAGAATATGGGAAACCTGAGCCAGTTGCCTATATATCCTAATCCTTCCAGTAATACAATCTGCGAGTATGAAAACCTTCCAAGAGGCTTAAAGCTGGTGCCCATCGTGACTAACAAAGCTTAAAGAAGGGACGAGAGTAAGATGTGCTACGAGGTCAAATGTAGTATTCCGTTGATGGATAGTTCTATTTTATTTTTATTTTATTTGGTAATCATTTACATATATATCTTAATTTTTTAAACATAATTCTCAATAATATTTATTTATTTATTTATTAAATGATAATCATATTTTTTTGAAATTTAAAATGCCTACTTTGATGAGAGTAGACGATGGAAGGAAGTTAAAAAAATTCCTATAAACAACACATAATACGTGAGAAAATCATAGAAAAGCCAGAGAGTCCCTGATCAAGAGCAAATCCTAAGGGTATACAAAATCGTTGTGCGATGATTGCTTGTTGATTTGAAGCACTCAACTCAATCAAATCCTGATTCAAATCTTTGTTGATTGGAAGCACTCAACTCAATCAAATCTTGATTCAAATCCTCAAGAGGTTGGCGAAGGTAATACATTGATCCTGATATTATTTCTATATAATTTTTGTCTAGATTCTTAATAGATCTCTAACAATTGGTATGAGAGCCTTAATACCTCAGCCTTATTTTGTTACAAATGTTTCTATTTAATTATTTTAGAATCTAATTAATTTTTTTAGAATAACTTATTATCCCTTTGTGTGGCGAAGCATTCTTGGTAACGGAAGAGTCACCAAGAAAACTTTTTTTTGTTCTTTTTATTTTTAAGCATGATTTAAATAAAAGAAAAAATATAAAATTATTAGCTATTTAGAATTTGTTGTCGTGGTTATGATTGAAGATATAAATTCAAACCATTGTGTGGGTTGTTTTGCGGTTTCGATTTTTTTTGGCTTTCAATAGATGCCTTTTCCTCTCTCTCATGCGTTAACGGGAGATGAGATGGATGTTTAGAACAGATGAAGGGACAGATCTCACGGTATATAGCCTTTGGGGATTAAAAAAAAATGATGACGTGATGGTTAAAGCTCAGGCTTTTGAACTAGAGGTCATTAGGTTCAAACCTCTCGTTTGAATAAAATTATATTTAATAGTACTATAAAAAATAACAATGTAAATTCTTTTAAGATTTGATTCATCAATTAGTGTCTAGAAAATATCATGGTTACTTAATTGGTTCCCTTGATTGACCTATGAAAAGCAATGGGGGTCCCATCTATCTTTCATTGATCTAGTTAATTCGATTAATTCAGATCTTGATTTGAAAATGTTATGATTACTACCTAATAATAATGCTAAATTGGTTAATCTATATGTATATAATGGAGTTCAAATGTCATGTGATCAATATGATTTTGATTAATTGAGGAGTAGCTATAGTATCTTTAATTAATCAAAATTATATATTGAGTTGCAAAAATCACATAAGGTTAGATGACATTAATTGTGATTAATTATATTAATGCAATGGATCTTATCCCATTGGAATTTTTATTGCATTGATATAATTAATTAGGATGTGATAACAAATTATTTTCTTAATTACTTAGAGAAATTAAAAAAGAAATATAATTTGTTAGTCACATTATTAAGTTAATGAGTCTATTTAAATATAATAACTTAGCCCACAGGTAGTTATTATATATTATTGATTCATGTTATTGCATGTTTATATTGGTAAGACATTGCATTAAGTTATATGCCTCAAATTCAGTTACATAAACATAATTTTTATTTTTATTTTTATGCAGCTATTTTGCCTGTTAATATTTCTGATATGAATTGTGATGTTTTCGATTTAAGTGATGACAATTATAAAGTATAAAAGGAAAGAATTCTCCTTCAATTAGGGTGCATGGACATTGACTATCCTATCAGGAAGGATGAGCCACATTCGGTTATACCTACTAGCACTCAGGCTGAGATTGCTATGTATGAACGATGGGAGCGATCCAATCGCCTCAGTATGATGTTCATACGTACTAAGATTTCTGTTAGTATACGTGGTTCAATTCCTAAGTACCAAAATATCAAGAAACTTCTAAGGCTATTGATGCACAATTTGAGTCTTCAGATAAGGTACTAGCTAGCACCATAATGGCAAAGTTGTCATCAATGAAGATCACTACTGTTGGAGGTGTGCGTGAGCACATCATGAAGATGAGGGACATTGCAGTTCGGTTAAAATTCCTAGAGGATGAGATGTCAGAATCTTTCTTAGTGCACTTTATTTTGAATTCACTCCCACAGCAGTATAGTCCCTTCAAAATATCTTACAACACATATAAGGATAAATGGTCAATTAATTAACTTATGACCATGTGTGTTCAAGAGGAAGGAAGGCTGATTTTGGAAATAGGAGAAAGTGTACATTTAGCTACTCAGAGAAAGACTAAAACTGCTAAAGCCAAACGCAAAGAAAAGGATAAAGTACACATCCATAAAGAAGACAAGAAGGAGTCCAAGTGCTTCTTTTGCATAAAGAAAGGGCATATAAAGAAGGATTGCCTCAAATTCAAGCTTGGCTTGACAAGAAAGGTATGCTAACCTCATTCGTATGTTATGAATCAAATTTAGTTATTTATCATAGTACATAGTGGATTGATTCTGGTTCTACAATCCATGTTTCAAATACCTTGCAAGGTTTTCTAAATCAAAGGAAATCATTGGGAAGTGAACAAAGTATTTATTCAGGAAACAAGATGGGTTCACATATGGAAGTGATTGGGACGTGCAGACTTATTTTAGATTCTGATTTTGCTTTAGATTTGAAAAAGACTTTTTATATTCCAAATTTCTCTAGAAATTTGATTTCAGTGTCAAGATTTGTACTCGTAGGATATTTCTTTAATTTTAATAAAAGATCTTTTGATTTATTTTATAAATCTAAGCTTATTGGGAATGGTACATTGTTCGACAATCTTTTTCAAATTAATTTAAAAAATAATACCTCTTATAATGCGATGCACATCCAAACTGGTATGAAAAAATGTGTTATGAATGAGAATTTCTCTATTTTGTGGCATCGAAGATTAGGTCACATCTCCATTGAGAGAATTAAAAGATTAGTAAAAGATGCAGTACTTGATACTCTTGACTTTACTAATTTTGGCACTTGTGTGGACTGCATAAAGGGAAAGCAAACCAACAAGTTCAAAAAAGATGCTAAGAGAAGTTTAGAAATATTGAAGATCATACATACAGATATCTATAGTCCAGATAAGGACTCGTAGAGTTAGAGATACTTCATCTCATTTATTGATGACTATTCACGATATATGTATCTCTACCTGCTTCATAATAAGAATGAAGCATTATATACCTTTAAGGTATTCAAGGAAGAAGTAGAGAAACAATGCGGCAAGCAAATTAAGATCGTGAGGTTAGACAGAGGTGAAGAATATTATGGTAGATACATTTAGGATTGACAAGCACCTGGTCCGTTTGCCCGATTTCTTGAAAAAAATGAAATTATTGCACAATACATCATGCTGGGGTCTTCTGACCAAAACGGTATAGCTGAAAGGAGGAACCGAACATTATTGGACATGGTAAGGAGCATGATTGTCAGCTCCAACCTACCTAAATCTTTATGGACTGAAGCTCTTAAAATTGCTACGTATATATTAAATCAGGTTCCAACCAAGGTTGTTTCCAAAATGCCATTTGAGTTATTTAAAGGTTGGAAACCAAGTTTGCAACATATACATATTTGAGGATGCTCATCTGAAGTAAGAGTTTATAATCCATAAGAAAAGAAACTAGACCCAAGGACTATTAGTGGATATTTTATTGGATATGCTGAGAAGTCCAAGGGTTATAGATTTTATTGTCCATCTCACACACTAGGATTGTGGAATCAAGAAATGCAAAATTTCTTTAAAATGACTTGATTAGTAGAAGTGACCAATCTCAGTATTTGGCTTCTTCTGAGAAAGGTCATTCAGATATTCTAGCTCCTACTTCAAGTGAGGGATTGATTGTCATTCATAGCACTCCTCAAGCTCAAATAAGTGCTCAACAACTAGTCATTGAGATTCCATAAGCTGCTAATGATAGTCTAGAAGATCTTGTTGTTCAACAATAATCAGTTGTGCAAGATACTCCTCAAGAGGTCATTGACGCAACATTAAGAAGATCAACTAGAATAAAGAAATCAGTAATTCCTAGTGATTATATTGTGTATCTATAGGAATCTGACTATAACATTGGAGCTGAAAATGATCCTAAAACATTTTTACAAGCCATAAGTTTTAAGGAATCAAACTTGTGGTACAATGCCATGAAGGATGAGATGGAATCTATGACATCTAATCAAGTCTGGGATCTTGTTGAGTTGCTGAATGATGTAAAAGCCATTGGATGTAAATGGGTCTTTAAAACAAACAAAGACTCACAAGCCAACATTGAGAGATATAAAGCAAGACTTGTTGCCAAAGGATTCACTCAGAGGAAAAGAATCGACTACACAGAGACATTTTCTCCTTTATCCAAGAAAGATTCTCTCCGAATAATTATGGCATTGATAGCTCATTTTGATTTTGAGTTACATCAAATGGATGTAAAAACTGCATTCTTTAATGGAGATCTATAGGAAGAGGTTTACATAAAATAGACTGAAGGATTTTTCTTTAATGATAGCGAGCATTTGGTTTGCAAGCTTAAGAAATCCATATATGGATTGAAACAAGCCTCACATCAGTGGTATTTAAAATTTTATGATGTGATCTCTTCCTTTGATTTCAAAGAGAACATTATAGATCAATGTATATACCAGAAGGTTAGTGGGAGTAAAATTTATTTCTTGGTCCTATATGTGGATGATATTCTACTTGTAACCAATGATAAAGGGTTTCTACATGAGGTGAAATAATTTCTCTCCAAGAATTTTGATATGAAAGATATGAGTGAGGCATCTTATGTCATTGGCATTAAGATCCATAAAGAAAGATCTCGAGGCATTTTAGGATTGTCTCAAGAAACTTATATCAATAAAGTCTTGAAGAGATTTCGGATGAAAAATTGTTCACCAAGTATTGCAACCATAGTGAAGGGTGACAAGTGTTCTTTGAACCAGTGCCCTAAAAATGAACTTGAACGGGAACAGATGCACAACATTCCATATGCTTCAGCTATTGGAAGCCTAATGTATACTCAGGTTTGCATAAAACCTGACATTGTATTTGCAGTAGGAATGTTGAGAAGATATCAGAGTAATCTAGATTTAGACCACTGAAGAGCTGCTAAAAAGGTCTTCAAGGGACAAAGGACTACATGCTCATGTATAGATGAACTGATCATTTAAAGGTAGAGGGTTACTCAGATTCGGACTTTGCTGGCTGCGTTGATTCTCGAAAATTAACATCGGGATTTCTATTTATGTTAGCTAGTGGAGTCATATCATGGAGGAGTGCAAAGCAGACTTTGATTGCTACCTCTACTATGGAAGCGGAGTTCGTTGCTTGTTTTGAGGCTACATCACACGATGTATGGTAGAAGAGTTTTATCTCAGGGCTTAGAATTGTTGATTCTATTGCTAGGCCAATTAAATTGTACTGTGACAATTCAGCTGCTATATTTTTGGCTAAAAACTACAAGAGTGGTAGTCGAAGTAAACATATCGATATTAAGTATTTAGCTATAACAGAACGTGTTAAAGAAAATAAAGTGGTCATAGAACACGTTAGCACTAAATTGATGATAGCTGATCCTTGGACTAAAGGCATGCCAATTAAGAATTTTAAGGATCATGTGGTACGAATGGGAATCGGTCCCATGATATAATTAGTTACATGGATAACTACTTGTACAAAGAAACTCTTACTTTAGTTATTTGTTTATTTCTCTTTTGGGTGTACACATTATTTGACTTTTGAGAAATAACAAATTTTTTTTGGACTCAGAATAAACATAGGGTTATTCATTATGTTATGTTGTCACATTTGAAATAGTGGTAAAGAAATTGAATGCATTGTAATACATGAAAAATAATACTCAATTATAGAGGACCTATCGCTATGATTCATGTATTTGGTTTCTTGTTCAGTATTAAGGATTGTGGATTAAAATAAAATATGCAGATCAAGTGAGAGAATGTAGTATCCCGTTGGTGGATGATCTTATTTTATTTTATTTGGTAACCACTTGAAGATATATCTCAATCTTTTGGAGATAATTCTCAACAATATCATCCACTAATTAATAAGTGATAATTATATCTCTTTTGAAATTTAAAATGTCTAGTTTGATGGAAGTAGGCGGTGGAAGAGAGTTAAGAAAATTCCTATAAATAGAGATCCTTTTAAGTTTTTGATATCACAATACATCATACGTGAGAAAACCATAGAAAAGCCAGAGAGATTGGTCCCTGATTAAGAGCACTATTGTTGTGCGATTGCTCGTTGATTGGAAGCACTCAACTCAATTAAATCCTGATTCAGATCCTCAAGAGATAGATCATAAATAATGATTGAAGGTAATACATTGGTTCTGTTATTATTTCTATACAAATTTTGTATAGATTCTAACAGCCAAGTATGGTACATGTGGAAGACCACCTGGGGAGGATGTGGCCGGCATGTGGCGTCGGTCTACCGGCGAATCAGGGAGGGGCAGCACTGCCTCTATCGTGACTGGCCCGGCATCTCATCAACGGTGGGTGCCATCGGGCCAGTGACCGATACTCAGTCTGGCTGTGTCATCCTCTAAGTAGGAGACTATCCGAACTAGTAGTGCTCATTATCATTCATGAGGACGTCCTCAGGTCATTGTTTTTTCTTTGCTGGCTTCTTGATGGATAGGGCTTTGTTATAGTTGTTTGGAAAGCCACAGCTTATTGTATGTTGATGAAATTTATGGATTTTGATTTAGATTCTGTAACAATCGCTCTTGATCTTCTTTCTTTTTGTTCTTTTTGTGTTATTTGAGCTGAAAATTGATGGTCTCTGATATGGCTGATCCAATGCCGTTAGAATAAACGGTAATGGAGACTGACGGAGGCTCTCTCGGCCTCCTGAGCCCCCCTCGATATCGGACTTCATGAACAGTATCTCAACCTCCAAGACCCCCTCCGGTCCCGAACTTCATGAACAATATCTCAACTCCCGAGACCCCCATGGCCTCGGACTTCATGAACAGCGCTCGGCCTCGAGTTTCGCTCTCGGCCTCGAGCCTCAACCTCCGAGACCCCCTTCGGTCCCGGACTTCATGAACAGTATCTCAACCTCTGAGACCCCCTCCGGTCCCGGACTTCATGAACAGTATCTCAACCTCCGAGACCCCCTCTGGTCCTGGACTTCATGAACAGTATCTTAACCTCCGATACCTCCTCTGATCCCGGACTTCATGAACAGTATCTCAACCCCCGAGACCCCCTTCGGTCCCGGACTTCATAAATAGTATCTCAACTCCCGAGACCCCCATGGCCTCAGACTTCATGAACAACGCTCGGCCTCGAGTTTCGCTCTCGGCCTCGAGCCTCAACCTCCAAGACCCACTCCGATCCCAGACTTCATGAACAACGCTCGGCCTCGAGCTTCGCTCTCGGTCTCGAGCCTCAACCTCCGAGACCCCCTCCGGTCCCGGACTTCATGAACAGTATCTCAAACCCCGAGACCCCCACGGCCTCGGACTGCATGAACAGCGCTCACCCTTGAGTTTCACTCTCGGCCTTAGACTGCTTGAACAGTGCCCGGTACGTGGTATGGCCCTTGAGCCCTACAACCTATAGCCTCAGGCCACCAGGCATGCCCACATGGTTCGTTGCCCATCCATAGCAGCATGTGGCCATGCCTCATAACGGTGTATGGTCCATCGCATGTACGTGACTGTGCATGACCATACCCCATTACAGCGTACGATTCACCACCCGCCCACAACTGTGCACGGTCACATCCGGCAACGGCGCACACCAGGTACAACTACAACCACTGGACACATGTGAAGCTCACTACAAGAAAAAGGGTCATTTGCGAGGGATTTTGCGAGGGAAAAAGAAAAAAATCCGTCGAAAATTTATATTTCCGACGGATTTTCGATGGATAAATGGTCATCGGAAAAACCCTCCTCGGAAAAATTTTCCGAGGAATTTTTCCGAGGGAATTTATTTCCGAGAGATTTTTCGACGGCATTTATCCCTTGGAAATTTCCGATGGATTTTTCGACGGAAATTTTCCGAGGGATTTTTCGAGGGATTTTCCAAGGAAAATATTTTCGAGGGATTTTTCGAGGGATTTTTTGGAATTTTCTGAGGGAAAATTCCGAGGGATTTTCCGAGGGATCATTTTTTCCGAGGGAAATTTTTCGAGGGATTTGCCGAGGGAACTTTTCCGAGGGAGACCGAGGAAAAAATTCCGAGGGATTTCCGAGGGTTATTTACCGAGGGATTTTCCGAGGGAACATTTCGAGGGATTTTCCGATGGACCATTTCCGAGGGATTTTCCGAAGGGAACATTTTTGAGGGATTTTGCGAGGGATTTTGCGAGAGATTTTGCGAGGGATATTTTAAAATTTTTAAATAGCTTTTCTTTATTTTCGAAAAAATTATCCCTTGCTAAATAAATATTTGAAATAAAAATCCCTCGCAAAATGGGCTTTTTTTAAATACACCTGATTATATATATACAATTTATCTATAAGTTTCATCATATCCAAGGGTTCATAACAAACTCATAACAAGCTCAAAAAAGTTTATAGCAAGTTCATCATCATATCCAAGTTCATAACAAACAGTTCAACAAAGTTGTACAAGTGTATCATATCCAAAGTTTTATAACAAACAAAAAAGTATCACAAACAAGTATCATTCCAATTATACAAAAAAAAAAATTATAAATCCTCCTCATGATCATCATCATCATCATCGGCATTATCACAATCACCATCATTTGCTGGAGATGGTGCTGAAACTGTAGATGGACTAACTTGCATCTTTTCCATCATAAGATGCATAAACTTCTCGGTACGGGAAATTCGGGCAGATAGTTCATTGTTTTGGGCAGCTAACTCCTCATTTTGGGCAGCTAACTCCTCATTTCTGGCTGATACAGTCTCAAACATATTATAAATCCTCTCTCGCTCCTGAATCCACTCAAAAACTCGTGAGGATGTGCAGCTAGAAGATGAGGAGCCTGTCAGCAAACTAGCCTGGGATCCAAGTCCATAAATCCGTCCCTTATTTACTCCAACTGTCTCTTTCCATACATGCATCATAGAGGGCTGAGGCTGCTGCTGTGATGATTCCGCACCATCCTCTCCAGTTGAGCTTTGACTTGATTCCACCTCTTGCCACTTTTGTATAAAATTAGTCTGTAAAAGATATTAGATGCAATTAGTTAAACATACAAATAGTAGAAAAATATGAATTAAAGTAGAGTTTTTTAAATACTTACATGTGATGTCTCTGCCTTTTTATTTACCCACTGATTGCCATCCTTTTTCTTTTGATGGGTATATCTGAAGAGCTCATCTAATGTAGGTGCTCGATTCATTTTCTGTGTCTGAATTTCATAATATAAACAGCATTATCAATTTTTTAAAAAAAATTATATGAAATAAGAACATCATATATGTAAAGAAAATGATATATGTATAAAAAATAAGGATAAATACAATTATATATGGCTTGACTTATGAACATCTGAATTATGAAATAAAAAAATTTTAAGTGCCTTTTTCTTTCTTTTGAATGATCGATAGCATGTCAAGAATCTCGATACACATACATATGGGCATGAAAAACTGGATGACAGGATATCTATTCAAGGGCTGAAAACAAACAGGAAGTGATCCAAACCTATCTATTTTCATTTTTAAAATTTGCTAGATATGAAAATATATATGTACATCAATGTCACATATGACAGCATCCAACAAAGACAACAGAAAATAATGTTCAGATGAATGCCTGGTAAATAAGCAGAATAAGTATATCTTGCGACGTGCAGGAGTTACATTAGAAAACATTTCATGAGGTTTCAATAAGTAGAGGGACTTATACTCATCAAATGCATTGCACATTAGCCCATGACAAAGTATTCCAGGTTCTTATACTCCAATATGATCTAATATTGTCAAAATAAAAAATTTCCTTGCTATGCCAAAGTAAATGGGTTAACTTACTCCTAACACACTTAGACTGGAATAAACTAATCCATCTTATAGAATGGAAAAGTTTACATTGGATTCAATGGAAGTAGTACCATCCACTTGGCCCTCAAAATAATTAGTTATTTTACTATCATGTATGTTAAATTGGAATAAATGGGTTAGAAGGGGTCTTTACTCTATTAAGCCCTCCATTAACCCTGAACCAAATGCAACATTAAGATCTACAGAAGATATATATCTGGGGATGAAAAGATCCATATAGCTCATTACAAATACAATGGAGATTTCTCTACTTCGAAAACCTATTCCAACTTATATTATTTATTCATAATTTGAAAAAATGAAGGAAAAATAAATTATTATGCATACCAATCTTGTCGCATGGTCATTAATGCTAATAGAACCACTAGTGTGAAGTGGGAAGCCCAATCCACCGCAATCGGATGCACGATTCTTCTTGTTCTTCTGACTTCTGGCTTTGAACTCATCACTATCCCAATATTTCCATAGCTCGTGCCATACACCCTCTCCAATCCAATCCGGCTTGTGGTCACGATTTTCACGAGCTTCGTTAAAAATGTCTGCAAGACGACTTGAACCACGACGTTCCCAATTCCTTCGAATATAGTGCTCATCCTCTGGATTCCATTGAAATTTTTTCTAAAAAAAGGAAAAAAATTTAATATCAACAAAATGCATAGATACTTTAAATCAAGTAAAAATATATAAAAATACTTTATAAACTTAAAAATATTGTTACCTCAAACTCACGAAACCACATATCTCGTGTCCTTTTTGGAATCTTCTTCCATGAAGAGTAAGGACCGTCATACTTGCTCTTAAGGATTTCAACCAAAGCATGGGTCACCATGTGGTCGTCATTGAAACTGTACATATTAAAAATAATCAAACAATCACATATATTCATTTTAATGAAATAAAATAGTATAATGATCTAAATGCTATATAGTTTTACCCATAGCCACTTGGAATTAATGATGCCCTCTCTGATGTTTGTGTGTGCAAGCCCTCCTGGCTAGAAGTTGTGGTAGAAGTATGCATAGGTTGGACTGGTGGTGATTGCCCAGGTGGCACCACAGTATGAGAAGAGGAAGGGCTGTAAGTAGGGCTAGGTGTGTGTGGTATGGTATTTCGGTATGAAAAATAAAGTGATGGTGGCATAGTAGAGGAAGAGGGTGGGGCAGTGAAAGTGGTGGGAATGAAAGGTGGAATGGAACCAGGTGGTTGAGTAGTAAAAGTCTCTGAGATCATAGTAGGGAGATGTGGTGGAATAGAAGGAGAAGGAGATGGCATAGTAGAGAAATGTGGTGGAATAGGAGGGAAAGGAGTTGGCATGGTTGAAGAGGGTGGTGTAATGGGAGAGGAAGATGGTGTGACAGTAACAGAAGGTGGCGAGTGAAGCATCTGGGGGGCTATGGTGGTTGAGGGTACTATTAAATTTGTGGTGGATGTGGTGGTTGTGGTGGTTGCGCGAGTCTTCTTTAACCGAGTAGTAGATAACTTTCCTTTCCCCTTCCCAACTCGATCTGAGGATGACATCTATAGATGCACAATAATGTAAATATAAAACAAAACAAATTTCAAGATATTAAATAAACATATATATAAACAAGTTATCATCTATTGACAAAAAAAGTAAAGAAATTACGTAGAAGCTATTGACAAAATAAGTTATCATCTATTCTCGATCTGAATCATCTTCATTAGTCAAATATTCTTCTTCTTCCTCTTCTTCCTCTTCTTCCTCTCCTTCAACTTCTTCTTCATCTTCTTTTTCTTCATTATCAATGGTGCCTTCAAGATATGCATCAACCTCCTCAAATAATCCTTCACTATCTCGTAAATTTTCAATGGCCTCATTATCATTTATTGCATTGACTCGAGACATTTCCTCATCTTGAAAAGCAGGCTCCAAAGTGTGGTCATTATCTACTCGACCTCTCGGTCTTGTCTTGATCACCACCCACCACTCTACCTTATCTCTTATCCTCCCAGGATAAGGTACATAATATACTTGCACCACATGTTGGGGAAGAATGAATGGATCAAACTTTGCATACCTTCTATGATGTCGAATCTCAATAATATCATATTGTTTGTGCACTTTCATCCCCCGATTTATGATAGGATCAAACCATTCACAATAAAATAGCATCACTGTTTTATCACCTTGTCCTGGGTACTGTAACTCCACCACTTCCTTAAGAATACCATAGAAGTCACTTTCATTATCACCATGTCCTCTGCTCTTAACACATACTCCACTATTGATTGTTTTTTTGCCCTCACTATATGCATGTGTGTGGAATTTGAATCCACCAATGAAATACATGGGCCATGTTTTTACTACTCTCATAGGACCCCAGGCTAAGTCATTCAGGTGTTGATTTTGTATCATACTACATGGATTGTGCACCTAATCATAAATTACAAAAACAATGTATTAGACTTATGTTTCATATGAACAAATAATTTCAATTTGCATAACAGTTTAAAGCTTACATAATCTTTGAACCATGATACAAATGAAGCCTCAATCAATGCATCTATCTGAGAATCACTAAGACATCCAGGTGTGGAATCACGCACATACTGCACAAACATACTAAAATACCATAAAATATTAGTTTTATTGGATTCATTGACTGAGTATAAAGTTTTTATGGAGTTAAGGAGGATGTGACACTTACTCCAGATATGGCTTCACTTCATCACAATTTAATAATATATGTAATGTTGCAACAGTAAGCTCTGCATCAGTCAAATATCGTGTTCTACATTGACCAGATGGGTGGCCAAACTGACTGAATATTGAAAGAGTTGGTTGGCGCCTTATTTCATACTCTTCCCTACCATCATTTCGATTAGCTCCAATGCCCATAGCATGTATGTGAGGCTCAAAATAATACGAACAGAAGTAAGAAGTCTCTTGTGCTAAGTATGCCTCACATATGGAGCCTTCAACGCGAGCTTTATTTTTGACCATTTTTTTCAACTTATTAAGGAACCTAAGAACATAGCATTGTATGTTAGCACATGTGATATATGAGAGATTATGTGGATAAAGATTTGAAACAAATATAGAAATATTATTCTTTACCTCTCAAAGGGATACATCCATCTGTATTGAATGGGTCCACCTACTCGTGCTTCATATGGTAGGTGAATAGGTAAATGTTCCATTGAGTCAAAGAAACTAGGTGGAAATATACGTTCCAACTTACATAAGATGATAGGGATATTGTGTTCCATTTGTACCAAATCCTTCACCCGCAGCACAGTTGAGCATAAGTCTCTAAAGAATATACTCAACTCAGTAAGAGGCTTCCATATTGGTTCCGGTAATGCAATAAATGCAATAGGCAACAAACGTTCCATAAATACATGACAATCATGACTCTTCATACCACATAACTTGCCTTCATTCATATCTACACATCTACCTAGATTTGAAGCATATCCATCGGGCATTTTCAACCCTCTTATCCATTCACAAACAACTCTTTTTTGGTCTAGTGTAAAGCTAAAATTTGCTTTTGGTTTCACCACCTTTCCATTAGGTAACTCATAGAGTTCCAAATCTCGCCGACTACAATACTCTTTCAAATCCATTCTTGCTTTAACATTATCCTTTGTTTTCTTTTTTACATCCATTACAGTGTTGAAAATATTATCAAACACATTTTTTTCTATATGCATGACATCTAAATTGTGTCGGATTAAATTCGTCTTCCAATATGGTAATTCCCAAAATATGCTATGTTTTGTCCAATTATGACTTTCTCCATATCCACTAAATTTACAAGGACCTGTTTCAGTTATTTTGGGATATCCACAAACTTTTTCCCATACTTGGTCACCTGTTAATCTGAGAGGAGGCTCCGATCTATCAATTTTATTTTTTTGGAAGGCATTCTTATTTCTTCTAAACACATGATCAAAAGGCAAGAACTGACGATGACAATCAAACCATGTATTTTTACCCCCATGCTCCAAGCGAAAAGCCTTTGTTCTCTCCATACAATACGGACATGCTAATTTTCCAGCTGTACTCCACCCTGATAGCATGCCATATGCTGGAAAATCATTGATTGTCCACATTAAAGCAGCCCTTAATAGAAAATTTTGCTTTCTTGAAATGTCATAAGTAACTACACCCTCATTCCACATAACTTTTAATTCATCTATCAATGGTTGCAAATATACATCTATCATGATCTTCGGATTATGCGGTCCAGGAATGAGCAAGGTTAAAAACATATATGGAGCGGTCATACACATATCAGGAGGCAGATTGTATGGCGTAACAATTACTGGCCAACAGGAGTATGGTGTAGCAGAGAGACTGTATGGAGTAAAGCCATCAGCACATAACCCAAGTCTAACATTTCTTGGCTCTAATGCAAACTCAGGATATGTACGATCAAAATGTTTCCATGCTTCTCCATCTGATGGATGGCACAAAACATCCTGTTCTCGTCTATTCTCATAATGCCATCTCATGTGCCCAGCCGACCTGTTCGAGGCATAAAGCCTCTTAAGTCTAGGGATAAGTGGCAAATAATGCATCCTCTTATAAGATACTTGATTGTGATTCCCACTTCCCATCCTACCTGGTTTGTATCGAGGATGACCACAGAACTTGCAATCAGTTAAAGACTCATCATCCTTGTAATACAACATACATCCATTGAAGCAACAGTCTATTTTTTTAGCAGATAGGCCAAGCTTCGAAACTAAACTCTTTGTCTTGTAGAAGTTAGGAGGTATTAAGTTGCCGGGAGGACATATTTCTTTCATAAGTCCCACAAATTGATTAAAACAATGTTGAGATATATTGTTATCAGACTTGATACTCATCATTCTAACTGCAACTGACAACTCTGAGTGATTAGTACAACCTGACCAGAGCGGCCGCTGTGCTGCATGCAACATCTCGTAAAACTTTCAGCCTCTCTATTTGGAGGCTCCTCCACATAATTTGGAGCATCCCTATTCTGATAAGCATCCACATTGCTATTATAAACATATCCAAAATTTGGACCAGCAGCATCAAAAATCATGGCTTCGTATCTATCGGTAGGCTCATTATTATTCAATTGACCACAACTAGAAGCACTAAAATGAGCAGTACTTGAACCAGCAAATTGCATTTGATCAACACCACAATTCACAATTGGTTCAATTTCTCCATGTTCTGTCCAATACCAGTAGTCAGGTTTGAAACCTTTTTTGTAAAGATGTACCTTTACTTCCTCTATGGTCAAGTACTTTGTATTTTTGCACTTGAAACAAGGACACCTAATTTTCTTCTCACTCAAAAATATTGGTTGTTGGCATGCAAAGTGAATAAACCATTCCAACCCTATTAGAAACTCATCTGTGTAACCCTTTCGGTTTGGTAAAAGTCTATTATACATCCAACTACGATAATGACGAATGTCCATAATAACGAAGCTTTAAAGTATTTTCTTGATAACCAGCCTAAAACCATAAACAATTGATGCATGTTAATTTTGAGTTTGTATGAGTGCATAAGGAAAAATAATGGAGAAAATTCTTTAAAAATGTGTGTGTGTGAGAGAGAGAACTTGGGTAGTGATCTGGTTTGTCTTTAAGACGTGAGAGTGTAAACAAAGGTTGTGAATATGCTTGGTGTGTTTGCACACTTCTTCTTAAGCTTAAGCTTTATGTACCTTAATGATTGACTACACTCCAAATGCCTGTAGACCTCACCACAGTGGCGTCAAGACTGGAAGTGTCACATATCATGCATGTATACCTTGTTGACACCTGACACCATCTGAGGAATCACAAGTTTATCAAAAAATACAGAATTAGTATGCTAAGATGCAGTGATCCATTAATTTTTATTCTTATTCTTTTCTTCGCCGCATCATGGTCATGGGTGCCTGGACTCAGTCCATGGCATCCTCTCCCGGACCAAGGCTGTGCTCAAGGCATGCATCATAGAATTAGTAATTTCAATTACATATTTTAACTTCTTTTCTTTTTCTTTAATACATTCTCATCAGTTTGATAAATTACAATGCAAATGGGGAGCACTCAGTTACTATGTAAATGGGGAGCACACCATGATATAGCTGCTTATCACAAGGGATTCAAGATAATTTTCAATAAGAGAGCAAATCTCCAAATGTTTGATGAGTGAAACAAATGATGGAACATTGAGAAGAGAAGTCAAAATCTATTAATTTGCATATAGATCTATAATGCTATCCTTTGATGTTAGGAAGCTGCCAACACAACAAAGGAGAGGAGGTAGAAGGAGAGGAACAAAGATGTCAAATGAGGAATGAAATGGAAGAGCATTGAGGGAGGAGAATGTCATCAATGGAGTCAAGGCAGCCATGATGGGGGTGCAGGGGAGAGGGGGGGGTGAGCATGGGCTGTGCCGGGCTAAGGGTAAAAAAAGATCACGAGGCTTTGGACTTAGTGGAGCCCAACCTCAGGTGAAGTATGGTAAATGAGACACTGATCACTTTACTGGCAACAAAGAAAGAAACAGAGTGATTTTTAATGATCAATATAAAATATTGCAATGTTTTTGTCATATCTTTGATTGGATGCAACTGTTAAAGTTGGAATGCTTTCTTAATTTTAAAATTCTTCCATCCATTGCAGTAGATAGAATCAATTTATATTAATCAGTGGAGTCTTGATTGTCTGATATCACTTTACTATTTAAATTGCCAAGATTGACAAGGATTTAGAATCACAATCTGATTACTGAGTTCTTGCTTCTTAACTAATGAGGATATACGAGCTCTATTACTTATATTTTGCTTTCAACTAATCAAAAGTGTTACTTGTATTGTGCTTTAGACAATGATTGAGGGTGTCTATCTTGTTTCCGTGTCTCAATAAATCATTTTATTCTAAATTATAGTATCTTGTTTAAACTCATTATCAGAATATATGTACCTTATTGATTTGTTATAGTTTTACTATTCTTATTCTAAGATGCAGTGATCCATTAATTTTTATTCTTATTTTCAGGATGGTCCCGGCCAGGCAGTTGGGAGGTATAGCTCAGGGATTTTGGTCTGGTTATGTGTTGGGTCTCTATTAGCATAACCTCAAACTAAAACCAATACAATGAGATAAAAATTGAGATAAATGACGGTGCCCTGTTTTCTGTGACCCAACGGTGCCCTGTTTTCTGTGACCCAATACAAAGTATCTACGTTATCCTTTAGGACCTCTCATGCTATTATAGGTCATCCCTAAGTGGTCCTTCCATCATTAACTAGGGGGTTTCAGTAATGATGCAACTGATTAATTTCTTTAAAGGTAAAAAAAGGCCTGAAACGTAGATGGTTGGGACAAATAAGAGTCCCTTTTATGAACAAGCCCAGAGCGAAAAACATAAAACAAAAACTCTCTTACCCTTTGCCGTCCTCTGCAACCTCTTTTCCTTTCCGGCACTGCAGCTTGGAGCGTAGAGTCTGCAACCTCTTTTCCTTGCCATCCTCTGCAACCTCTTTTCCTTTCCTCGACCTAGAGCATGAACTCAATTAGAAGGACAGTGGCACTGCGCTCATGAGAAGAGCATCACGGTCTCATGGATTCATGATGAAATAATAAAAAGCATATAAATAAAAACAAAAACATACCTGGGATTTCGTTGCTCGCCGGTCCGACGAAGTCACCAAGGCGAGCGGCGACGACGATCGAGAAGCTCTGGTAGACGAAGTCACCACGGCGAGCGGCAATGAATGGGAGCGACGGCAATGAATGGGAGGCGGGACTCAGGATCTAGGGTTAAGAAACCAGAAAGAGGGGAGGGCAAGCGCCAAGCGGTCGACGGAGTATTCATGGGCCTCGTGGGTTATGGCTAATTAAGTTATAACGGGTTCGGGTTATCCCCGAACCCGGACCGATTATGGAGCTGTTGTTCTGGAATTCCTAATTAAATGCTAATAACATCACTTAATAAGCATCAACTAATTGAGAGATATTTTTACAAACACCACCACTTGCGTCTGAATTTTCTCATTGGCACGGTCCTTATCAAAAATGTAAATCCCCCCTCCTCCCCATGGCCCATGCTGGTAGGGGTGGCAATTTTTGACACGACACGATAACTCGATACGAACATGACACGAATTAAATAGGTTTGGGTTGACTATTTTTTGGTACAAACCCGTATATGACACGACCCGCCAACACGAAATTTAAATGGGTCGTGTTCGGATTCAACCGCTTAACCCGAATTAACCCAAATTGACCCGTGTATTTAATCGGGTTGACACGAACCTGTCTAACCTATTTTGACCCGAACCCATCACCCACTTCGCCCGCATGTACGCCGCCATGATCCGTCCGTCACCGCTACCCGAGGCCTCTAGATCAAACAAACAAAGCTGACTGTTCCACCAAACGAAGCTGGTTAAATAGTCAAAATTTAGATTATATGAATTATATTTTAATCTGATTAGATTGATCAAACAAGCAATGCAACCAATTTGACTTAATCTACTTCTTGGGAGCAACTTTTGTGACGGTTGAGTATAAATATCACAATCCCCTCTAACGAAAAGAAAGTGAAAAATAAAAGCAACTGCCGTTACTCTTTTTTCTTAAGAAACTTCTTTCACTTTTAAGCAATTACGTTATAAATGATAAAATACTAATAATGACCATTTAATGATATTTTAGAGAGTTTAAATGATGATAATTTTTTACTCGCATTACTGCTCTCTTCGACTCTACCCTCCTTTCGCTGGCTCATTTTCCATTATAAAATCTCATGTGGGTTTTATTTCTTCCGTCCTCTCGGGTCACAAGTCGTGTCAGGTTAATCGTGTTTTGAGTCAGGTCATGTTCGTGTCCAAATTCAGGTTAATCGTGTTTTGAGTCAGGTCGTGTTCATATACAAATTACCTAACCCGTTTAACTCACAGGTCGTATTTGGGTTGATGTGTTTTCAACCCGACCAAAACATGACACGACCCGGACACGACACAACACGACACGATTGCCACTCCTACATGCCAGAACCCTTACCGGCAACATCCTAAAGAATAACAGAACACGACACCTCAAGAACCCATTTTTATTAGAAATATCCATCGAAAAATCCCTCACAAAATAATCAAACAATCCCTCGGAAAATCCTTGGAAATTAATTTTGTGAGGGATTTTCCAAGGGATTTTTTTCATCAAAAATTTTTATTAATAACTCATTAATGAAAGAAAATCCCTCGGAAAATCCCTCGCAAAATTAATTTTTCGAGGGATTTTCCGAGGGTATTTTTTTATCAAATTTTTTTTACAAAGAACCCATTTTTGTTAGAAATATCCATCGGAAAATCCCTCATAAAATAATAATATCCCTCAGTCGGAAATTAATTTTGTGAGGGATTTGCCGAGGAAATTTTTTTCATCAAAAATTTTATTAATAACTCATTAATGAAAAAAAAATACCTCGGAAAATCCCTCGCAAAATAATCAAATAAATCCCTCGGAAAATCCCTTAGAAATTAATTTCCGAGAGATTTTCCGAGGGATTTTTTCATCAAAAATTTTATTAATAACTCATTAATGAAAAAAATCCCTCGGAAAATCCCTCGCAAACTTAATTTTCGAGGGATTTTCCGAGGGTATTTTTTTATCAAAAATTTTATTAATAACTCATTAATGAAAAACAATCCCTCGGAATATCCCTTGCAAAATAATCAAAAAATTTGATGAAACAAATCCC
Organism: Calamus simplicifolius; assembly: GCA_900491605.1. Lineage (NCBI taxonomy): Eukaryota > Viridiplantae > Streptophyta > Magnoliopsida > Arecales > Arecaceae > Calamus > Calamus simplicifolius. Next base: position 41,076 of record UESW01004722.1, read on the forward strand.
TCGAAAAATCCCTCGGAAATTAAGTTTGCAAGGGATTTTCCGAGGGATTTTTTTTATCAAAAATTTTATTAATAACTCATTAATGAAAACAAATCCCTCGAAAATCCCTCGCAAACTTAATTTCCGAGGGATTTTCCGAGGGTATTTTTTTATCAAAAATTTATTAATAACTCATTAATGAAAAAAATCCCTCGGAAAATCCCTCGCAAAATTAATTTCCGAGGGATTTTCCGAGGGTATTTTTTTATCAAAAATTTTATTAATAACTCATTAATGAAAAAATCCCTCGGAAAATCCCTCGCAAACTTAATTTCCGAGGGATTTTCCGAGGGTATTTTTTTATCAAAAATTTTATTAATAACTCATTAATGAAAAAATCCCTCGGAAAATCCCTTGGAAATTAATTTTGCGAGGGATTTCTGAGGGATTTTTTTCATCAAAAATTTTATTAATAACTCATTAATGAAAAACAATCCCTCAGAAAATCCCTCGCAAAATTAATTTCTGAGGGATTTTCCGAGGGTATTTTTTTATCAAATTTTTTTACAAAGAACCCATTTTTGTTAAAAATCCATCAGAAAATCCCTCGCAAAATAATCAAAAAAATCCCTCGGAAACTCCATCGGAAATTAATTTTGCGAGGGATTTTCCAAGGGATTTTTTTCATCAAAAATTTTATTAATAACTCATTATTGAAAAAAATCCCTTGGAAATTCCCTCGCAAACTTAATTTCCGAGGGATTTTCTGAGGGATTTTTTATCAAATTTTTTTAAAAAGAACCCATTTTTGTTAGAAATATCCATCGGAAAATCCCTCACAAAATAATCAAATAAATCCCTCGGAAAATCCCTCGGAAATTAATTTCCGAGGGATTTTCCGAGGGATTGTTTTCATCAAAAATTTTATTAATAACTCATTAATGAAAAAAATCCCTCGGAAAATCCCTCGCAAACTTAATTTTCGAGGGATTTTCTGAGGGTATTTTTTTATCAAAAATTTTATTAATAACTCATTAATGAAAAACAATCCCTCGGAATATCCCTTGCAAAATAATCAAAAAAATTTGATGAAACAAATCCCTCGAAAAATCCCTCGGAAATTAAGTTTGCAAGGGATTTTTCAAGGGATTTTTTTTTATCAAAAATTTTATTAATAACTCATTAATGAAAAAAATCCCTCGGAAAATCCCTCGCAAACTTAATTTCCGAGGGATTTTCCGAGGGTATTTTTTCATCAAAAATTTTATTAATAACTCATTAATGAAAAAAATCCCTCGGAAAATCCCTCGCAAAATTAATTTCCAAGGGATTTTCTGAGGGTATTTTTTATCAAATTTTTTTACAAAGAACCCATATTTGTTAGAAATATCCATCAGAAAATCCCTCGCAAAATAATCAAAAAAATCCCTCGGAAACGCCATCGGAAATTAATTTTGCGAGGGATTTTCCGAGGGATTTTTTTCATCAAAAATTTTATTAATAACTCATTATTGAAAAAAATCCCTCGAAAATTCCCTCGCAAACTTAATTTCCGAAGGATTTTTTGAGGGATTTTTTATCAAATTTTTTTTAAAAAGAACCCATTTTTGTTAGAAATATCCATCGGAAAATCCCTCACAAAATAATCAAATAAATCCCTCGGAAACGCCATCAAAATTAATTTTGCGAGGGATTTTTGAGGGAGTTTTTTTCATCAAAAATTTTATTAATAACTCATTATTGAAAAAAAAATCCCTCGGAAAATCCCTCGCAAAATTAATTTCCGAGGGATTTGCCGAGGGTATTTTTTTATCAAAATTTTTTTACAAAGAACCCATTTTTGTTAGAAATATCCATCGGAAAATCCCTCGCAAAATAATCAAAAAATCCCTCGGAAACTCCATCGGAAATTAATTTTGTGAGGGATTTTTCGAGGGATTTTTTTTCATCAAAAATTTTATTAATTACTCATTATTGAAAAAAAATCCCTCGGAAAATCCCTCGCAAAATTAATTTCCAAGGGATTTTTCGAGGGTATTTTTTATCAAAATTTTTTTACAAAGAACCCATTTTTGTTAGAAATATCCATCGGAAAATCCCTGGTAAAATTTATTTTGCGACGGATTTTGCGAGAAAATATTTTTTATCGGAATATTTTATAGTTTATGTTTTTTTTATCAGAAAATCCCTCGGAATTGCGAGGGATTTATTCCCTCGGAAAAATCCCTCGGTAAATCATACTTTTCTAGTAGTGGCTGTACTGATAGATAACGCAGGACACCTCCGACATGCACAGTGACAGTACGATAGATAACGCATGTACCTCAAAATCAGCTATCTTTTGGAACGGAAAGGTGGATCTTCAAACAGGTATAAAAGCGCACACTCTCACTGTAAGTATGGATCCAAGAACTGAGGTTTTCTAGCTTCTTCCCACTAGTTAAACCCTAACTTTCTAGCTTCCTTCCGCTAGTCAGTTCTCGTCTGTTCCCGAGTGACTAACTTGAGCGTCGAAGGGTCCCCACCAGAGTATCTGGTCTCCGGGGACTTTTCTTGCAGGAGTCCAGCGAGGAGGACATCCGTTTCCCTGGCGTTTGAAGAAAGTGACTCGACGTCAACAGATTGGCACGCCATAAAGGGGGAAGAGAAAGATATCGAACTAGCAATCTGCAACCTCTCTCTTCCCGAGCTCTTGAGCCATGGTGATGACCCATGCGAAAGGGGTCTCTATCAGTTGCGCTGGGGGGCAGCATCAAGGAGCTGATCCGCTGGTGGTTGGCCCCTCAGCTCCCCCAGCCGGTGTCCCTGCACTGCGCATCTCTAGGCGGCTGGACCTTCCGCTCCCCTGATCGACGTCTCTGCGCCTCCTCCATAGCAGCTCCAGGAAGACCGGCTTGCCGCCCTAGCCACGCAAGTTCAGTCCTCGTGGCGGTGGTTCAAGGTTTGCAGCACTAGCAGACGGCCCCGCAGCAGCCGGAGCCATTTCCATCGATTCCGATGGTGGTGCAACCCAGCCAGCATTCCTCCCGGAGGAGATCACCGGTCCCGGAAGCTCGCCACCGCCATGCTTCGCCCAAGCCTCACCACCGGGGAGCCTCCAAGAGACCCCGATCACCCTCTCATCATGCCAGTGTTTCTCCCAAGCGGCGACACGGGAAGGAGGCGAAGCGCCCTCGCCGACATCGCTGTCACTCTTCTTCATCCTCAGAATCCTCGGGGGAGGGGTCCTTCGATGGCAGGATAGCTCGTCGAGCCGAACGTCGACTCGATGAGTACAACCAATAGTTGGAGGAACTCAGCCGCTGGATCACCCACCTGCCAGAGGCAAACTATGACAGCCGACCTCCACTATCCCGTCGTATCATGGAAGAGCCCATCTCCACCCGGTTCTGCCTCCCTCAGCTGAATCCATATGACGGGACCACGGATCTCCTGGACCACCTAGAAAGTTACAAGGTTCTCATGCAGGTTCAGGGGGCAACCGATTCGCTGATATGCATCGCCTTCCCTGCCACTCTGAAGAAAGCTGCTCGAGCCTGGTACTCTCACCTGCTGCCATGGAGTATCGATTCTTTTCACCAGCTGGAGAGGGCCTTCTTGGCCCATTTTGATGCCTGTCGGAAGATTCCAAGCGTAGCTGACAGCCTCTTCTCTGTCCAGCAGAAGAGCGGTGAGTCCCTGCGAGACTACGTCGCTCGGTTCAAGGAGGCAGCCCTTGAAGTCTACAATCTTGAGGACTCAGTGGCTACTTTGGCCTTGAAGCGAGGGCTTCGTTCGTTTCGCTTCGCATACTCCCTTAACAAGAAGTCGCCTGGTTCCTACGCCGAACTCTTGACCCGGGCCCAGAAGTATATCCGCGTCGATGAGGCCGATTCCTCTCGGTGCGAGGCTAACGGGAGTGTCCTCAAGAAGCTAGCTTGCCCTGAGCCCGCTGAAGTCCGGCCCAGGAGGCCCAAACCTCCCCGCCGACCAGACAACCGTCCTTGAGCTCCTACACAGAGGGACGATCCTTACACCCCTTTGTTTGCTCCCATCTCCCACATCCTGCTAGAGATAGAGGGCAAGCCGTACCTGCCATGCCCTCCTCCACTGAACCCAAAGATACCCTACAACAAGAATTTGTACTACCGCTATCATCGGGATCACAGCCACGACACCGACAACTGTCGCCAGTTGAAGAAGGTGATAGAGGATCTTATCCAGTGTGACCACCTGGGGAAGTTCATTCAGAGGAACAACCTAGGAGCTCCTGGTCCATCGGTGCCTCCGCTACCGGTGATTGACAATACTCCGACTGAGAAGATGGTGGCGATGATTTCCTGGGGGGTAGGTGGCCCGCCCAAGAGGCCGAGAGGGGAGGGGGAGTTAGATCCTGTAATTCCTTTTTTCAAAAGGGACTTAAAGGGGGTGGTAAATTAAAATGATGATAGCGTCGTCGTGTCCATGACGATTGCTAAACATCCTGTAAAAAGAATTTTGATTGATAGTGGGAGCTCGGTGGATGTTTTGAGTTATGATGCTTTCGTTCGCATGAACCTGTCACCCGACCTGCTTTGGCCTATCGCCACGCCCCTGATGGGGTTCACTGGAGATTCCATGAAGGTCGAGGGGGAGATCACTCTTTCTGTCATGGCTGGCATGGCCCCACACCAAAGTACAGTCTTTATGAGCTTTCTGGTGGTCCGGGTACCCCTCGCCTATAATGCTATCCTCGGAAGACCTGGGCTTAATCTTTTGGACGATGTCATCTCCACCAAGAGGCTACTCGTGAGGTTTCCCACCAGTGAAAGAGTTGGGGAGATGCGGGGGGAGCAGAACTCACCCGCACTTTGCTGCCACATGGCCCCTAGTCCACAGGGAGTGATGCCTGCACCTGCACCAGAAGCGCTGGACCCCCGGGACCTGGAGAGAAGAGGAGAGCCGGCTGAGCGCCTGCTGGCCTTCCCTCTTGGAGAGGACCCAGCAAAGACAATCCAGATCGGAGCTCTTATCCCGGAGGAAGCCCGCAACCAGCTCCTCGCTTTCTTGCAAGCCAATACCGACGTCTTCGCTTGGTCGGCGTCCGACATGACAGGCATCCCAGAAGAAGTGATTACCCACCAGCTCAACGTCAAGCCGGAGTGTCGACCCATTCGGCAGAAGAAGAGGAGCTTCGCCCCTGACAGACAAAAGGCCATGGACGAGGAGGTGCGAAAGCTGTTGGCAGCCGGTCACGTTCGTGAGGTGCACTACCCCGACTGGCTGGCGAATGTTGTTATGGTTCGCAAGGCCAGCGGGAGCTGGAGGATGTACATGAACTTCACCGATCTCAATAAGGCGTGCCCCAAAGATAGCTTCCCATTTCCCCGGATGGACCAGCTAGTTGACGCTACGTCCGGACACGAAACTCTCAGCTTCATGGATGCATTCTCGGGGTATAACCAGATAAGAATGGACCCGGTTAATGAAGAGGCCACCTCCATTATTACTGAAAAAGGGATTTACTACTACAAGGTGATGCCGTTTGGGCTGAAGAATGCTGGGGCCACCTATCAGAGGTTGATGAATAAGGTCTTTGAGGACCAGATCGGGCGTAACATGGAGGTGTATGTGGACGATATGCTGACCAAGAGCACCAATGCTGCTTACCACGTCGCCGATCTCACAGAGACTTTCAACAACCTATGCCGGTACCGGATGAGGCTGAACCCCCGCAAGTGTGCCTTCGGGGTGGCGGCAGGCAAGTTTCTGGGCTTTATGATGACTCAGCGGGGGATCGAAGCCAATCCCAACAAGATCCAGGCCATCTTGGATATGAGGCGCCCAGCTAATAAAAAGGAGGTGCAACGCCTAACCAGGAAAGTGGTGGCCTTGAGTCGCTTTATGTCAAGATCGGCAGAAAGGTGCCTGCCCTTTTTAAGGTGCTGTGCAAGGTCAACAGCTTGAGTGGACAAAGGAGTGTCAGGATGTATTTGAGAAGTTGAAGCAATTTTTATCCACTCCCCCGCTGTTGTCCAATCCGAGGGGTAGGGAGGAGCTCTTCCTGTATCTCGTAGCCTCTCCTGAGGCTATCAGTTCTGTGCTTGTGCATATGGATGCCGACGGAGTGCAGAAGCCGGTCTACTACACTAGCAAGGTACTTCATGATGCCGAGAACTGATATTCTAGGACCAAAAAGATTGTCTTTTCCCTGGTGATCTCTGACCAATGCTTCCGACCCTACTTCCAAGCTCATCCCATCGTGGTGCTTACGGACCAACCTCTTCGGACCATCTTGTCCCGTCCTGACACCTCCGGTCGGCTAGCCAAGTGGGCCATCAAACTGAGTGAGTTTGACTTGTCTATCCGGCCGAGGTCTGCCATGAAGTCTCAAGTATTGGCTGATTTTTTGGTCGAGTGCACTTGGGCCAAGGAGTGTTCGGAGGAATCGTGTCCAGAGGCGCACATGGAGTCCTCCTCGGCCGAGGAAGCAGGAAAGGAAGAATGGATCTTGCATGTGGATGGAGCAGCAAATTCTCAGGAAAGCGGAGCCGGGCTCATCCTCACGAGTCTCGAGGGGGAGGTGGTGGAGTATGTCCTTCGGTTTCTGTTTCTAGCCACTAATAATCAGGTGGAAAATGAAGCCCTGTTGGCGGGGATGAAGCTGGCCGGGGAGCTCGGTGCGGATCATCTGAGGGCCTTCATGGACTCCCAGCTTGTCTTCAGGCAGGTTGCTGGGGAATACAAGGCCAGAGACCCGACCATATCCCGTTACCTGAGCAAGGTGCAATCCCAAGCCTCTCGGTTCTCTTACTTCCGCGTCATCTATATCCCTCGGGTGGAGAATGCTAGGGCCGACGCACTGTCCCGTTTGGCACCTCAGCCTATAGGACCTTGGGAATAACGTATGTGGAGCACCTGTAGACCCCAAGCATTGAAGCTGCAGATGAAGCACTGCCGGTCGAGCAAGGGCCCTCCTGGATGGATGCCTATGTCCGATATTTGACCGACGACACTCTCCCTGAAGACCCCACTGAGGATAGACTACTCAGACGGCGGGCCCCAAAGTTCCTGATGATGGACGGGAAGCTTTATCGAAGATCAATTTCTTACCCGGTCCTCAAGTGCGTCGGACCAGCTGAAACAGACTACATCTTGTGAAAAGTCCATGAGGGCATCTGCGGGAGTCATCTGGGGGGCAGAGCCCTAGCCTTACAAGGCCCTACGGCAGGGGTATTACTGGCTGACCATGAGAGAAGATGTGGCCGAGCTTGTTAAGAAGTGTGATAGCTACCAGCGCCACACCAATATTGAGCGATAGCTGGCATCTCAGCTGACCCCTCTGGCGGTGCCTTGGCCCTTCGCCCAGTGGGGTATGGACATCTTGGGACAATTCCCTCCAGCCTTCGGACAGCGCAAGTTCCTCCTGGTGGCCATCGATCACTTCACCAAGTGGATTGAGGCCGAAGCCCTTGCTAAGATCACTGAGAGCAAGGTGAGATCCTTCTTTTGGAAGTCTATCATATGCTGGTTCGGACTACCACACACTCTGGTCATCGACAATGGCCGGCATTTTGACAACGCACCCTTCCGAGGATTCTGCACCAAACTGGGCATCCATCAGAGATTCACTTCCGTCGGACACCCTTAGACCAATGGAGTGGCTGAGGTAACCAATCGCATCATTCTCCAAGGACTGAGAACCCGAATGGATGATTGCAAGGGACGGTGGGTGGAGGAGCTCCACAATGTGCTATGGGCCTACCATACAAACCATGAGCCCCCACCGGAGAGACCCCATTCAGCCTGGTCTTTGGGTCCGAGGTTGTCATTCCAGTGGAGATAGGCTCCCCGAGTCCTCGGGTGGAGTCATATAGTGAGGAAGAAAACCCGGACCGGCTGCGAGCCAACCTCGACCAGGTGGAGGAGGTGCAAGATCGAGCGCGGCTCCGGATGGCAGTCTACCGACAATGAGCTGCCAAGTATTACAATACCCGCGTGCGCCCTAAGACTTTCCTGCCGGGAGACCTGATCCTTTGATGAGCCGAAGTATCGAAGCCGACGGAAGGAGGCAAGCTAGCTCCGAACTGAGAGGGGCCCTACCGGATCACCGAAGCACTCCGTCATGGAGCATACAAGATTGAAGAGCTGGATGGGAGGCCACTCCCCCAGACATGGAACGCTGACAACCTTCGTCGGTATTATCAGTAGTGCATTTCCTTCTTACATTAAATACCATGCCTGTATTCTTTTGGGTTTTCGCCCCTCATTTCATATTAATAAACTTGAGTTCTAGTATCTCAGTTTTTCAACCAAAAAGCCCTGGGCCAGCCAGGCACAAAGCCTGGTATACCACTAGCAGAGTAATGTACCATCGGCTCCCAACAACAAGCCTGACCCCGGTCGGCAATAAAAGCCCGAGGCTAGCTCGACACCTAAAGCCCTGGGCTAGCCAGGCAAAAAGCCCTAGGCTAGCTAGGCACAAAGCCTAGTGTACCACTGGCAGAGCGATGTACCATCGGCTCTCAACAACAAGCCCGACCCCGGTCGGCAACTAAAGCCCAAGGCCAGCTTGGCACCTAAAGCCCTGGGCCAGTCGGGAAAAAAGCCCTGGGCCAGCCAGGCACAAAGCCCAGTGTACCACTGGCAGAGCGATGTACCATCGTCTCTCAACAACTAGCCCGATCCCGATCGGCAACTAAAGCTCGAGGCCAGCTCGGCACCTAAAGCCCTAGGCCAGCCAGGTAAAAAGCCCTGGGCCAGCCAGGCACAAAGCCCGGTGTACTACTGGCAGAGCGATGTACCATCGGCTCTCAACAACAAGCCCGACCTCGGTCGGCAACAAAAGCCCGAAGCCAGCTCGGCACCTAAAGCCCTGGCCAGCTAGGCAAAAAGCCCTGGGCCAGTCAGGCACAAAGCCCAGTGTACCATTGGCAGAGCGATGTACCATCGGCTCTCAACAACAAGCCCAACCCCGGTCAGCAACAAAAGCCCGAAGCCAGCTCGGCACCTAAAGCCCTGGGTCAGCCAGGCAAAAAGCCCTGGGCTAGCCAGGCACAAAGCCTAGTGTACCACTGGCAGAGCGATGTACCATCGGTTGTTAACAACAAGCCCGACCCCGGTCGGCAAAAAAAGCCCGAGGCCAGCTCGGCACCTAAAGCCCTGGGCCAACTAGGCAAAAAGCCCTGGGCCAGCCAAGCACAAAGCCCAGTGAACCACTGGCAGAGCAATGTACCATCGGCTCAACAACAAGCCCAACCCCGGTCGGCAACTAAAGCCCCAGGCTAGCTCAGCACCTAAAGCCTAGGCACAAAGCCCAGTGTACCATTGGCAGAGTGATGTACCATCAGCTCTCAACAACAAGCTCGACTCAGGTCGGCAACAAAGCCCGAGGCCAGCTCGGCACCTAGAGCCCTGGGCCAGCCAGGCAAAAGCCATGGGCCAGCCAGGCACAAAGCCCAGTGTACCACTGGCAGAGCGATGTACCATCGACTCTCAACAACAAGCCCTACCCCAATCGGCAACAAAAATTCGAAGCCAACTCAGCACCTAAAGCCCTAGGCCAGCCAGGCAAAAAGCCCTGGGCTAGTCAGGCACAAAGCCTAGTGTACCATTGGCAGAGCAATGTATGATCGGCTCTCAACAACAAACCCGATCCCGGTCAGAAACAAAAGCCCGAGGCCAGCTCCGCACCTAAAGCCCTGGGTCAGCCAGGCAAAAAGCCCTGGGCCAGCCAGGCACAAAGCCTAGTGTACCACTGGCAGAGCGATGTACCATCGGCTGTCAACAACAAGCCTGACCCCGTTCGGCAACAAAAGCCCGAGGCTAGTTCGGCACCTAAAGCCCTGGGCCAGCCAGGCAAAAAGTCCTGGGCCAGCCAAGCACAAAGCCCAGTGTACCACTGGCAGAGCGATGTACCATCGGCTCTCAACAACAAGCCCAACCCGGTCAGCAACTAAAACTCCAGGCCAGCTCGGCACCTAAAGCCCAGGCACAAAGCCTAGTGTACCACTGCCAGAGCAATGTACCATCGGCTCTCAATAACAAGCCCGACTTCGGTCAGCAACAAAAGTCCGAGGCTAGCTCGGCACCTAAAGCCCTGGGCTAGCTAAGCAAAAAGCCCTGGGCCAGCCAGGCACAAAGCCCAGTGTACCACTGGCAGAGCGATGTACCATCGGCTCTCAACAACAAGCCCAACCCCGATCGGCAACTAAAGCCCCAGTCCAGCTCTGCACCTAAAGCCCAGGCACAAAGCCCAGTGTACCACTAGCAGAGCGATGTACCATTGGCTCTCAACAACAAGCCTGACTCCGGTTGGCAACAAAAGCCCGAGGCCAACTCGGCACCTAAAGCCCTGGGCCAGCCAGGCAAAAAGCCCAGTGTACCACTGGCATAGCGATGTACCATCGGCTCTCAACAACAAGTCCGACCCCGGTTGACAACAAAAGCCCGAGGCCAGCTCGGCACCTAAAGCCCTGGGCCAGCCAGGCAAAAACCCTGGGCCAGCCAGGCACAAAGCTTAGTATACCACTGGCAGAGCGATGTACCATCGACTCTCAACAACAAGCCCGACCCCGGTCGGCAATAAAAGCCCGAGGCCAGCTCAAACCTAAATCCCTGGACCAGCCAGGCAAAAAGCCCAGTGTACCATTGGCAGAGTGATGTACCATCGGCTCTCAACAACAAGCCTGACCCCTGACGGCAACAAAAGCCCAAGGCCAGCTCGGCAGCTAAAGCCCTAGGCCAGCCAGGTACAAAGCCCAGTGTACCACTGGCTGAGCGATGTACGATCGGCTCTCAACAACAAGCCCGACCCCGGTCGGCAACTAAAGCCCAAGGCCAGCTCGGCACCTAAAGCCCTGGGCCAGCCAGGCAAAAAGCCCTGGGCCAGCTAGGCACAAAGCCCAGTGTACCACTAGCAGAGCAATGTACCATCGGCTCTAAACAACAAGCCCAACCCCGGTCGGCAACTAAAGCCCGAGGCCATCTTGGCACCTAAAGCCCTGGGCCAGCCAGGCAAAAAGACCTAGTCCAGCCAGGCACAAAGCCCGGTGTACCACTAGCAGAGCGATGTACCATCGGCTCTCAACAACAAGCCCAACCCCGATCGGCAACAAAAGCCCGAGGCCAGCTCGGCCGCTAAAGCCCTAGGCCAGCCAGGCACAAAGCCCAATGTACCACTGGCAGAGCGATGTACCATTAGCTCTCAATAACAAGCCCACCCCGGTCAGCAATAAAAGACGTGGCTAGCTCGGCACCTAAAGCCCTGGGCCAGCCAGGCACAAAGCCCAGTGTACCACTGGCAGAGCAATGTACCATTGGCTTTCAACAACAAGCCCGACCCCGGTCGGCACCAAAAGCCCGAGGCCAGCTCAGCACCAAAAGCCCTAGGCCAGCTAGGCAAAAAGTCCTAGGCCAGCCAGGCACAAAGCCCAGTGTACCACTGGCAGAGCGATGTACCATTGCTCTCAACAACAAGCCCAACCTCGGTCGGCAACTAAAGCCCGAGGCCAGCTCGGCACCTAAAGCCCTGGGCCAGCCAGGCAAAAAGCCCTGGGCCTGCCAAGCATAAAGCCCAGTGTACCACTGACAGAGCAATGTACCATTAGCTCTCAACAACAAGCCCGACCCCAGTTGGCAACAAAAGCCCGAGGCCAGCTCGGCACCTAAAGCCCGGGGCCAGCCAAGGAAAAAGACCTGGGCCAGCCAAGCACAAAGCCCAGTGTACCACTAGCAGAGCGATGTACCATTGGCTCTCAACAACAAGCCCGACCCCAGTCGACAACATAAGCCCGAGGCTAGCTCATCACCTAAAGCCCTGGGCCAGCCAGACAAAAATCCCTGGGCCAGCCAGGCACAAAGCCCAGTGTACCACTGGCAGAGCGATGTACATTGGCTTTCAACAACAAGCCCGACCCCGGTCGGCAACAAAAGCCCGAGGCCAGCTCGGCACCTAAAGCCCTGGGCCAGCTAAGCAAAAAGCCCTGGGCTAGCCAGGCACAAAGTCCAGTGTACCACTGGCAGAGCGATGTACCATCGGCTCTCAAAAAACAAGCCTGACCTTGGTCGGCAACTAAAGCTCGAGGCCAGCTCGACACCTAAAGCCCTGGGCCAGCTAGGCAAAAAGCCCTGGGCCAACTAGGCACAAAGCCCAGTGTACCACTGGCAGAGCGATGTACCATCGGCTCTCAACAACAAGCCTAACCCCAGTCGACAACTAAAGCCCTAGGCCAGCTCAGCACCTAAAGCCCTGGGACAGCCAGACACAAAGCCTAGTGTACCATTGGCAAAGCGGCATGCAATTGGCCCCTAGAAGCTCGAGTCTATCTCGGCCTTCCGAGTCTGATGCTCCATCGGTCCCCGGAAGTCCATCTTCCTCGACTTTAGGATTTGGTCCTACATGGCTAAGTCGAGGTTATTCGAGAATGAATTAAATGTTGCTCCTCGGTACCGACGAAGCCCCTAAGGGTCCCATGTTGACAGCCAAAGGACTTGGGGTAGAAGCTACAATTGGGTAAAGACAATTCTCATTGAAGGAAAAATTGTACTTCATTAATTCAAAATATTTACAAAACATCGACCAAGTCGGACTTGCAAAAATAAATAAATAAATAAATGAAAATGTACAACTTGAAGCTCACGATTCGGCCGACGCAGGCTCATTGTCAGACGAGGAAACTTCGGAAAGACGCTCTGGCTCGACCTCAAGGGCTTGAGGAAGATTCAGGTCTTGGGCAACTTTTTCCTTTCCGCGCTGAAACCCTTGGAGAGACGCTTCCATCGAAGCTTTGGCCAGCTTGTCCATAAAGCGCTCGGATGCCCTAAACTCTTCTATGGTCCTGGCAGCACTGGCCTCAACAGCTGCCTCCACCTAGGCAGCTCGAGCTTCTTTCTCCATAGCTAGAGATGCTGCCACTGCCCTCTCAGCCTCCAGGGCACGACCTGCTTCCTCCTCGGCCTTCTTTGCCCTCTCCTCGGCCTCCTTCGCCCTCTCCTCGGTTCGCCCGCCTAGATGGCCATAGTCAATTCTAAAATATGCAGGTCCCTTGCCGCGACAGTGCCTTCGGCCACCATCAGCTGACTGAGTACTGCCCGCAAATGGCTGGCCTCAGCCTCTGCCTGGCTCTCGACCGCCTTTATCTCATCGGCCCAGGCAACCCTGTCCGACTCTAGGGCCCTCTTGGCCACCTCAGCTCGAGCACGAGCCTCCTCGGCCTCCTGTCGGACCTCCTGTATGAGGGTCTTTCCCCATGGACGGCCTCCCTTGTTACCGCCAGGGAGTTTGCAATCTGCATGTAAGCCTCATGTCAAAAAAAAAAAAAAAAAGGAAAAGAAGAGGAAAAGGGAAATCTAAAGGCAAGGGGCTGCAAGACTACTTACTTTAACCAGGGCCGCATAGGACTCTTGGAAGAACGTAGCCGCCTTCAAATGGCTAAGTTCTTCCTGGACCTCAGGCATGAGGACTGGTGAGATAAGCCGCTCCGCCCAGCGCCCATCGTTCAAAATGGAGTCCTAAGATGGCCTCGGCCTAACTCCATTTCCTCTCCAGCAGCCTCGGCGGTCTCAGACTCGGCACGTAGAGGGCTGCTTGTTGGTGTCTGCTCGGGGGGCGGACTTGCTGCCCCTGACGGTCCCTCACCCCAGCTCCTTGTCGCCTCAGTGGGGGCTGGTCCGCTGGGAGTAGGGGGCTCCTCCGCTATCGCCGGCGCCTCCATGGCCGGCTCCTCTGTCATTGCCCCCTCGGCCACCGCCCTTTCTGGCGGGTGTCGGCCGTCAGATTGATTTCCGGGATGGTCAGAGGCTCTTGCGGTGTGGGCGGTTCAAGCACCCGCACTGTCGGACGTTTCGGGGCCGGTGTTTGCTGCCCCTCGCTCGGCCCCTCCTGGGCCCTCTTCTTAGTGGCAACCCTCATGAGTCTATGGGTCGGGACCTTCATGGCTGTACAACATCAGTCAGGGTCAGTAAAAAAAAAAAATGAAACAGGAAGACTTTGACTAAGTATGAGGGAGACTTACCAATATGGGAGATGAGACCCACCGACTGGAGGTTTTCCTCTATTAAAGCAGGTTGTACCGAGGGATGTCGGTAGTCAACAACTGCCCCAACGCTTCTTTATCTCCAGGAAGGACGGTGGAATTCATGTTACCTCGGAGGTCGGGGTCACCCCACCAGGGCTTAACCTGGTCCAGATTGACAAAGAAAAATTGAGATTTCCATCCCTTGACGGAGGTAGGAAGAAGAAGCTTAAGGACTCGGCCGGGTCGGGGCTGGAACAGCCACCAACCCTTCTGAGCCCGAAGGATGTAGAAAGAGCGAAAGAGGGAGACTCGGGGGTAATGTGGAGGTGATGGCAGAGGACGATGAAGGCACTAACGATCCGAAGGGAGTTCAGGACCAGTTGAGAAGGGGTCAAGGAGTAATAGTCAAGGAGGCTAATGAACAAAGGAGGAAAGGGTAGGTGGAGGCCCACCCTCAGGGAAATTTCATAAACAGCCACTCGGTCGGGTCGAGAAGAAGAGCCTGACATCCCTGGGGATTTGGTAACGGGCCCGGATGTTCGCCAAATCCTGGTCTGTTACTGTGGAGGTGACCCCCTCCGGGGATTCCGCCCCCACCCTCGAGGAGGTGCCGACCTCCGTCCGGCGTCTCCTCGATGGGGCCCTGCCAGCCGCCGCTGGACACCTCCCTGTGGGAGCCTCATCGGCGACCTGCCATCGGGCCAGAGGGACGCGGTCCTCCGAATCAGAGGACCACTCAAGAGGAGGTGAAGGAGAGGGGAGAGGAGAAGGAGAAGCTCGAGGCCTCTCGGAAGAAGAACGATCCTCTAGATCGCCCTCCGAGGTCCAGGATTGGGAGCACATTGCTAGAAAAAGGAACAAAGAGGTCTAGAAAAGATGAAGAGCTGACCTGAGGAAGAAAATGGCATGCGCAGGCTCTCGGGTTGCAAGGAAGGCCAGGAGCAGAGGATCAGAGGAAGAAGACAACGATGGCAGGAGCAGTGTGGCCAGATTCAACCCCCACCCAAGTTTTATTCAGTTTCAAATTGTCCCGCCATGTCTCGTCAGCCATGTGGACCCCCACCATAGGCTGGGCTGCCTCGGTGATCGCTTGGCGCGTGATACGATCTGCCTCCGGCCAATGATGGGATGCCGCTGACGTCATCGTTATGATGGAAATGATGGCGCGACTTTCCTCATAGACATCGAAGGATCAACCTTGCCTCGAGGACGATCGCCGCAGATCGGGTAGACGGTAGTGGCCTCCCTTTCACATCCCCTATGTCGCCTGCATAAAGTCATCGCAGCGTCCGGGGACACGTGTCCGGGGGCAGTTCGCAAAGGATGGGGATCAGCCACGTGGGAAGTGACACCCCTTTTGCCTTGCTGGGGTGGGTCCTCTTCGTCTCAGGGGTGAGGGGGCATCTGATATGGCTGATCCAACGCCGTCAGAATAAACGGTAACGATGACTGACGGAGGCCCTCTCGGCCTCCTGAGCCCCCCTCGGTATCGGACTTTATGAACAGTATCTCAACCTCCGAGACCCCCTCCGGTCCCGGACTTCATGAACAATATCTCAACTCCCGAGACCCCCACGGCCTCGGACTTCATGAACAGCGCTCGGCCTCGAGTTTCGCTCTCGGCCTCGAGCCTCAACCTCCGAGACCCCCTTCGGTCCCGGACTTCATGAACATTATCTCAACCTCTGAGACCCCCTCCGGTCCCGGACTTTATGAACAGTATCTCAACCTCCGAGACCCTTTCGGTCCCGGACTTCATGAACAATATCTCAACCTCCGAGACACCCTCCGGTCCCGGACTTCATGAACAGTATCTCAACCCCCGATACCCCCTCCGGTCCCAGACTTCATGAACAGTATCTCAACTCCCGAGACCCCCACAGCCTCGGACTTCATGAACAGTGCTCGGCCTCGAGTTTTGCTCTCGGCCTCAAGCCTCAACCTCTGAGACCCCCTTTGGTCCCGGACTTCATGAACAACGCTCGGCCTCGAGTTTCGCTCTCGGCCTCGAGCCTCAACCTCCTAGGTCCCCTCCAGTCCCGGACTTCATGAACAGTGCTTGGCCTCGAGCTTTGCTCTCGGCCTTGAGCCTCAACCTCCGAGACCCCCTCCGGTCCCAGACTTCATAAACAATATCTCAACACCCGAGACCCCCACGGCCTCGGACTGCATGAACAACGCTCGCCCTCGAGTTTCGCTCTCGGCCTCGGACTGCTTGAACAGTGCCCGATACATGGTCTGGCCCTTGAGCCCTGCAACCTATAGCCTCGGGCCACCTGGCATGCCCACGTGGTCCGTCGCCCATCCGTAGCAGCAAGTAGCCATGCCTCATAACGGCGTATGGTCCATCGCACGTACGTGACTGTGCATGACCATACCCCGTTACAGCGTACGATTCACCACCCGCCCACAACTGTGCACGGTCACATCCAGCAACGGTGCGCACCAGGTACAGCTATAGCCGCCGAACACCTGTGAAGCCGTACTGGTAGATAACGCAGGACACCTCCGACACGCACGGTGACAGTACGACCCGTCAATGTTAGCCTCACCCTTTTTGTCCGTATAGGATGAGGTACCTCGAAATCAGCTATCTTCTGGAACGGAAAGGTTGATCTTCAAACAAGTATAAAAGCGCACACTCTCACTGTAAGTAGGGATCCAAGAACTGAGGTTTTCTAGCTTCTTCCCACTAGTTTAACCCTAACTTTCTAGCTTCCTTCCGCTAGTCAGTTCTCGTCTGTTCCCGAGTGACTAACTTGAGCATCGGATGGTCCCCATCGGAGCATCCGGTCTCCGAAGACTTTTCTTGCAGGAGTCTAGCGAGAAGGTCGTCCGCTTCCCTGGCGTTTGAAGAAAGTAACTCGGCATCAACAGTCTCAATTTAGAGAGAGAAGGGGAGGAGGAGTTGCAGATCGTTGTGGTTGAAACTATGGGCTGGCTTGTGCTGGGCACTTATGCGGAGGGTTTCCAAATTCTCCAATCCTTTGCCACAATCTCGTCCTCGCTATATGCTAACCTCTCTCGCCTCCAGCGAACTCCTCCACCATCCTTGTCCCAATCTTCTGCCACCATGTCTCCTTGGCCCTGGCTGATTTGGGCTTGGAATCGTGTTTCAAGGACGGCATTAGATTGAAGATCTCAGATCAAAGATATGAAGGTGACATCAAATCTAGATTGGGAGGTAGCACGAAAAAAAGAAGCTATGTGCCGGCATCCGACCCCAATTCGAGAGAGACGCAGAGAGTTGAGGAAGGAGACTGAACTACATGGGCGGTGTCAGTTTGCGATAGCTCTAATCTTCTAACTGGCTAAGTCAATTGCAGTGTAAAATCGAGACATATAACCGATTTTACAAATGACAAAGGCACCAAAGTTAAAACTTGAGTCTCGAAATATTCAAATGATTAAAACTTCGGAAGATGATATTTGTATATACCTGAGTATAGCTTTTTTGTGGGGTTTAAATTGCTAGTGAGAAAAAGGCCAAGCTTTGGCCGCGTCTGATTTTGGAAAATATTTTTTATTTTTATTTTATAAAAATAATTTATTTCAATCATCTAATTTTTGAAAAATATTTAATAAGTGAGGACATGACTATTTTTTATTTCTTATTTTTATTATTAAAAACACTTTTAAAATAAAAGATAAAGAAAAAAATTAAAAATGGTACTGCTCACCCCATGTTTTGAAGTTCATCATCTTCTACTTTCTATTTCTTAATTTATTTTGATGAAAATAATAAAACTATTTTAAACTATTTATTTCGAAGTTATATTTTCAAAAAATAAAAAATCATTACAATCATCAAATATACTTTTTGTATGGGCTTTTTATTTTTATGAAAATAAAAATAAAAACATAAGGTTGTTCTCAAAAATCATAGACACCCGTTATCTCTCCATCATAACTTTAGTACTTTCCCAACAGTAAAGGATTCTATATTTCACTTTTTTGTAGATCGTTGGTAGCAGATCAATCGAATTTAATAGCATGCATTTTAAGATTAATTATTTTATAAAATATTAAGTAATTTAACTATTTGTATATTTATATAAAAGTAACAATCAGATTTATAGAATTTTTATGAGCCATTAGCAACCTATAAAAGATAAAGGACAAAATTATTTATCATAGGTAAAGGATTGAAGCTAAAGCCTTTTCCTTATTTCTTAAAAATATTTGTTTTTGATTCAATATGTACCATCTCTAGATGAATTGTACGTTCCTATAAAAAAACAAAAGGAAGGCCATCCAAGTGTAGCAAAACTAATGAGGGTACCATATTGCCAACTATTTGAGTTAGTAAATCCCTTATTCTAGTTCTTGTTCTAAATAAATGAGTTCAATTAAAACCTTTATTGTAATATTCACGAGGACATCAAGTGGTCTTATTTTTTTGAAAAAAATTAATTAAGAGTATTTTAATCCATTGCTATTCCATTTCCAGCTTAGTTTTCAGGTTCTGTGTAGTAAATAGAATTGGTCTGACACAATTGAAGAAAGGTGAATGTCTATGGTATTGGTTAATACCATGATGACTTAGTAGGTTACCTATCACATTATGAGGAATGGAGTTACATAACTCACATGATTTTAATATTGCTGTATGATAACTAAAAAAAATCTAAATTACAAATTTTGAAACAAAGATATAATATTACCATACTGATATGACTAATCCCAGCGTCGTCGTCAGAAAAGGTAACGGCAGCCACTGTCATTCCCCTACCCCCGGTACCCCCTCGGGGTCGGGGTAGGATCACCATTTCTTAACCCCGAGGCCCCCACCGATCTCGGGGTGCACTGTCATTTCCCTACCCCGGTACCCCTCGGGGTCGGGGGTAGGGTCACCATTTCTTAACCCCGAGGCCCCCACCGGTCTTGGGATGCACTGTCATTTCCCCTACCCCCGGTACCCCCTCGGGGTCGTGGGTAGGGTCATCATTTCTTAACCCCGAGGCCCCCACCGGTCTCGGGGTGCATTGTCATTCCCCTACCCCTGGTACCCCCTCGGGGTCGGGGGTAGGGTCATCATTTCTTAACCCGAGGCCCCCACCGGTCTCGGGGTGCAGTCATTCCCCTACCCCCGGTACCCCCTCGGGGTCGGGGTAGGGTCACCATTTCTTAACCCCGAGGCCCCCACCGGTCTCGGGGTGGACTGTCATTCCCCTACCCCCGGTACCCCCTCGGGGTCGGGGTAGGGTCACCATTTCTTAACCCCGAGGCCCCCACCGGTCTCGGGGTGCACTGTCATTCCCCTACCCCTGGTACCCCTCGGGGTCGGGGGTAGGGTCATCATCTCTTAACCCCAAGGCCCCCGCCGGTCTCGGGGTGCAGTCATTCCCCTACCCCCGGTACCCCCTCGGGTCGGGGTAGGGTCATCATTTCTTAACCCCGAGGCCCCCACCGGTCTCGGGGTGCACTGTCATTCCCCTACCCCCGGTACCCCCTCGGGGTCGGGGGTAGGGTCACATTTCTTAACCCCGAGGCCCCCACCGGTCTCGGGGTGCACTGTCATTCCCCTACCCCCGGTACCCCCTCGGGGTCGGGGGTAGGGTCACCATTTCTTAACCCCGAGGCCCCCACCGGTCTCGGGGTGCACTGTCATTCCCCTACCCCCGGTACCCCCTCGGGGTCGGGGGTAGGGTCATCATTTCTTAACCCCGAGGACCCCGCCGGTCTCGGGGTGCAGTCATTCCCCTACCCCGGTACCCCCTCGGGGTCGGGGGTAGGGTCATCATTTCTTAACCCCGAGGCCCCCACCGGTCTCGGGATACCCTGTCACTCCCCCACCCCCGGTACCCCCTCGGGGTCGGAGAGTGGGGTCATCGGTGATTAGCATGCGACTTGACTGCCAAGGAAAAACAACTAAAAGGTTGCACAGTACTCACACATGATTTTTAGCGCATGGCCATGCCCTGCCACGGCGTACCATTCGGTACTCCCGTGATGTGCTCCGTTACGGAGGGCCATGCCTCATAACGATGTTTGGCGCATTGCATGCCCCTGTGCATGACCATGCCCTGCCACGGCGTACCATTCGGTACTCCCACGATTGTGCCCCGTTACGGAGGGCCATGCCTCATAACGGTGTTTGGCGCGTTGCATGTCCCTGTGCTCCACCATGCCTCGCTACGGCGTACGGCGCTACTCTAGCAATGGTGCCTAGTCATATCAGCCGGCGGCGTACACGGAACGCCTACACAGCTACCGGACACGCGTAATACCACGCGTGTCAACGGTACGATGGAGATCTTCCAAAGCCGCAAGTTGGGGTATTCAGACAGGTATAAAAGGCGCATGCTCAGGCTGTAAGTGGGATCTGAACTCTGGTTTTTCTGAACTTTCTTCCTCCCAGCAAAACCCTAACCGCCTCAGCTCCTCTTCGCTGGAGCGGTTCTTTGTCTGAGCCCAAGCAACTGACTTGATCGTCGGAGGGTCCCCACCAGCGCCACCGGTCCTCGAGGACTTTTCTTGCAGGACTTCGAGGAAGGAGACGTCCGTCATCCCCGACATTCGAGGAAGGTGTCTTGGCACCATCAGATTGGCGCGCCAGGTAGGGGGAGCGCAAGAAAGACGTCGAACTAGTAGCTTTCTTCTTTCTCCTATCTTCCGGACTTCAAGCCATGGTGACGACTCGAACGAAAGGAGTTTCAGCCGGTCGCGCTGGGGGCAGCGCTGAGGGGCTGGTCCACCCGCGGAGGCCCCCCCGGCTCTCGCATCCTGTTTCCCAGAGCCTCCAGATCTCCGGGGGGCAGGGCCTTCCGTTCCACAGAATGACGTCCCTGCTTCTGCTCGCGCAACTTCAGGAAGATCGATTCGCTGCCCTGGCCACGCAGGTCCAGTCATTGGCAGCGATGGTTCAAGGCATGCAGCACCAGCAAGCAGCCTTCCGGCAACCGGAGCCGAACCCATCTGTCCCTGGGGTGATGCAGCCTAGCCAGCATTCCTCCCGCCGGAGATCGCCAGTTCCTGCAGATCATCACGCCGATCCCCGCCAAGCCGCATCACCGCGAAGCATCCAAAAGGCCTGGTCTCCTTCTCGTCACGCCAGCGTCTCCTAAGCGGCGGCACGGAAAGGAGGCGGAGCGCCCGCGCCGGCATCGCAGCCCCCGTTCTTCTTCTGAATCATCAGGGGAGGGCTCCATTGATGGCCGGATGCCTCGTTGAGCTGAGCGTCAACTCGAGGACTGCAACCAGAAGCTGGAAGAACTTAGCCATCGGATCACCCACCTGCCAGAGACTGACTACGACAGTCGACCTCTCCTGTCCCGCCGCATTATGGAGGAGCCTATCTCTACCAGGTTCCGCCTTCCTCAACTGGACCCATACGACGGGACTACGGACCCCTTGGATCATTTGGAGAGCTACAAGGTACTCATGCAAGTTCAAGGGGCCACCGACTCACTCATGTGCGTTGCTTTCCCGGCTACCCTGAAGAAAGCTGCCCGGGCTTGGTATTCTCGCCTGCCGCCACGAAGCATCGACTCCTTCCGCTAGTTGGAGAGGGCTTTTTTGGCCCACTTTGACGCTTGCCGGAAGATCCCGAGGGTGGCAGACAGCCTGTTCGCCGTGCAGCAGAAGAATGACGAACCTCTGCGGGACTATGTTGCCCGGTTCAAGGAGGCCGCCTTAGAGGTCTACAACCTGGAGGACTCGGTGGTGACCTTGGCTCTGAAGCGGGGGCTCCGCCCTTCTCGCTTCGCATACTCTCTTGATAAAAAGCCACCGGGCTCCTACTCCGAACTTTTGGTTCGCGCCCAGAAGTATATCCGGGCAGACGAAGCTGACTTTTCCCGGCGTGCGGCTGGTGGGAGCATACCCAGGAAGCCAGCCCAGCCAGAACCTGCCGATGCCCGCCCCAAGAGGCCCGAGCCTCCCGCCGACCAGATCACCGTCCTCGACCTCCTGCAACGAGAGACGGTCCTTATACTCCGCTGCTTGCCCCGATATCTCAGATCCTGCTCGAGATCGAAGGGGAGTCCTATCTGCAGCGCCCTCCTCCCATCAACCCGAAGATTCCCCGGAACAAAAATCTCTACTGCCGCTATCACCGGGACCATGGCCACAACACCGACGACTGCCGGCAGCTGAAGAAAGCCATTGAAGACCTCATTCAACAAGGTCATCTGAGGAAGTTTGTCCAAAGGAACAATCCGGGAGCTCCTGGCCCGTCAGCGCCTGCACCGCCGGTAATTGATAACACCCCGACGGAGAAGACAGTGGCGATGATTTCCTGGGGGGCAGGAGGCCCGTCAAAGAGACCAAGGGGAGAGGGAGGAGTGGAAACTGTAATTCCTTTTTTCGAAAAGGACTTGGAGGGGGTTGTAAATCAAGATGATGATAGCGTCGTCGTATCCATGACGATTGCTAAACATCCTGTAAAACGAATCCTAGTCGACAGTGGAAGCTCCGTAGATGTTTTGAACTACGATGCCTTTGTTCGCATGAATCTGTCGCATGATCTACTTCGACCTGTCGTCACACCTTTGATGGGTTCACAGGAGATTCTGTGAGGGTCGAAGGGGAAATTACTCTTCCCGTAACAGCTGGAACGGCTCCATGCCAAAACACTGTCTTTAAAATTTTTGGTAGTCCGTGTGCCCCTGGCGTACAACGCGATTCTTGGGAGGCCCTGGCTCAACCTCTTGGATGCCGTCATATCCACCAAGCGGCTCCTTGTGAGGTTCCCAACCACCAGAGGGGTCGGCGAGATGCGAGGGGAGCAGGGCCTACCGCGCTTTGCTATCACTTGGCCCCTAGTCCCCAGGAGGCAGCCCCTGCACCGCCGTCTGCACCAGCACCCGAGGCCCTTGACCCGCGAGACCTGGAGAGGAGGGGGGAACCGGCCGAGCGGCTGCTCACTTTCCCCCTCGGGGAGGACCCCATGCAGACGATTCGCGTTGGAGCCTCACTTCCGGACGAAGCTCGTGACCGGCTCCTAGCCTTTCTGCGGGCCAACACCGACGTCTTCGCTTGGTCAGCATCCGACATGCCCGGGATCCCAGAGGAGGTGATACACATCAGCTCAACATTCGACCAGAGTGTCGGCCCGTCAGATAGAAAAGGAGTTTTGCCCCGGACCGACAGAAGGCTGTTGACGAGGAGGTGCGGAAGTTGTTGGCGGCTGGCCACGTCCGCGAGGTGCGCTACCCTAACTGGTTGGCGAACGTCGTGATGGTTCGTAAGGCCAGTGGAAGCTGGAGAATGTGTGGGATTTCACCGACCTCAATAAGGCATGTCCGAAGGACAGCTTCCCGCTCCCCGGATCGACCAGCTGGTAGACGCCACCTCCGGGCATGGGACGCTCAGTTTCATGGATGCGTTCTCAGGGTATAATCAAATCAAGATGAGCTCAGAGATGAAGAAGCAACCTCCTTTGTCACGGAGAGGGGGATCTACTGTTACAGGGTGATGCCCTTTGGACTGAAAAATGCCGGGGCTACTTACCAAAGACTAATGAACAAGGTTTTTGAGGATCAACTGGGGCGCAACATGGAGGTATATGTGGATGACATGCTGACCAAGAGCGCCAACGCAGAAGACCATGTAGCAGACCTCGAGGAGACTTTCAACAATCTGCGCCGGTACCGGATGAAGCTCAACCCCCACAAATGCACCTTCGGAGTAGCGGCTGGCAAGTTCCTGGGTTTCATGGTGACCCAGCGCGGGATCGAGGCCAACCCCGACAAGATCAGAGCCATCCTGGAGATGCGGCCTCGGTCAGCAAGAAGGAGGTGCAGCGCCTGACGGGAGGGTGGCGGCCTTGAGTCGTTTCATGTCAAGGTCGGCGGAGAGGTGCCTACCTTTTTTCAAGGCGCTGCGCAAGATTAACGGCTTCGAGTGGACAAAAGAGTGTCAGGGCTCCTTCGAAGAATTGAAGCAGTTTCTCTCTACTCCTCCGCTACTGTCCAAGCCTGAAAATGGAGAGGAGCTCTTTTATATCTGGCCGCCTCCCCCGAGGCTGTTAGCTCCGTGCTTGTGCGCATGGATACCGGCGGAGCCCAGAAGCCAATCTATTATACCAGCAAGGTGCTCCATGACGCTGAGACCAGGTATTCAAAAACCGAGAAGATTATCTTCGCCTTGGTGGTCTCTACTCAGCGCCTTCGGCCTTACTTTCAAGCCCATCCCATCGTGGTGCTCACGGACCAGCCCCTGCGAGCTATTCTGTCTCGCCCCGACACCTCCGGCCGGCTGGCTAAATGGGCCATCAAGCTAAGCGAGTTCGACCTGTCCATCCGGCCAAGATCAGCCATGAAGTCCCAAGTGTTGGCGGATTTCCTAGTTGAGTGCTCCTGGACGAGAAGGACGTGGAGGAGGAGCGACCGGAGGAGCCAAGGGACTCTCCTCACCTGGAGAGACGGAGGATTGGATCCTGCATGTAGATGGAGCGGCAAACTCTCAAGGGAGCGGAGCCGGACTCATTCTCGCGAGCCCGGAGGGAGACGTGGTGGAGTATGCTCTCAGATTCCAGTTCCTGGCGACCAATAACCAGGCGGAGTACGAAGCCCTATGGCGGGGATGAGACTAGCCGAGGAGCTGGGCGCGGGGCGCTTAAGGGCCTTCACGGACTCTCAACTCATTTCTGGACAAGTCCTGGGGAGTACGAGGCTAGGGACCCCACCATGTCCCGCTACTTGAGCAAGGTGCAGTCCCAGGCGTCTCATTTTTCTTATTTCCGTGTCAGCTATATCCCCAGGGCGGAGAATGCCAGGGCTGACGCGCTGTCCCGTTTGGCCACTTCGGTCGACGGGACGTTGGGAAGAACATACGTGGAGCATCTACAAGTCCCAAGCATTGAGGCCGCGGATGAAGTGCTGCCGGTGGAGCAGGAGCCCTCCTGGATGGACGCCTACGTTCGGTACTTGACTGACGGCACTCTCCCGGAGGACCCCGCTGAGGCCAAGCTGCTCAAACGAAGGGCCCCGAGATTCTTGATGATGGACGGGAAGCTTTATCGGAGATCCTTCTCGTACCCGGTCCTCAGGTGTGTGGGGCCAACTGAATCAGATTATATCCTCAGGGAGATCCACGAAGGCGTATGCGGGGGTCATCTGGGGGGCAGAGCCCTAGCTTACAAGGCTCTGCGCCAAGGGTACTTTTGGCTGACAATGAAGGAGGACGCGGCCGAACTCGTCAAGAAGTGTGATAGCTGCCAACGTCATGCCAATATCCAGCGACAGCCGACATCTCACCTGACCCCCTGGTGGCGCCTTGGCCTTTGCCCAGTGGGGCATGGATATCTTGGGTCCATTTCCCCCCCCGGGCAGCGGAAGTTCCTCCTGGTGGCGGTGGACCACTTCACCAAGTGGGTCGAAGCTGAGGCTCTGGCCAAGATCACCGAGAGCAAAGTGAGATCTTTCTTCTGGAAGTCAATCATATGTCGGTTCGGGCTGCCGCACATTAGTCACTGATAATGGCCGGCAGTTTGACAATGCGCCTTTCCGGGAGTTCTGCTCCGAGCTGGGTATTTGTCAGAGGTTTACTTCCGTCGGGCATCCTCAAACCAACGGGGCAGCTGAAGTGATCAACCGAATCATCCTCCAGGGACTGAAGTCTCGACTGGATGGCTGCAAGGGACGATGGGCAGAGGAGCTCCCCAACGTGCTATGGGCCTATCATACAACGCCTCGAGCCCCCACTGGCGAAACGCCGTTCAGCCTAGTCTTTGGCTCTGAGGCTGTTATCCCTGTGGAGATCGGGGCACCCAGCCCCGGGTGGAGGCTTACAGTGAAGAAGGTAACCCTGACCAACTGCGAGCCAACCTCGACCTGGTGGAGGAAGTGCGGGACAGAGCGCGGCTTCGAATGGCAGCCTACCGGCAGCGGGCTGCGAAATACTACAACGCACGCGTGCGCCCCCGGACGTTCCTACCAGGAGATCTAGTCCTCCGACGGGCGGAGATCTCAAAGCCAACTGAGGGAGGCAAGCTGGCCCCTAACTGGGAGGGGCCTTACCGGATCACCGAGACGCTCCACCACGGGGCTTATAAAGTTGAAGAACTTGACGGGACCACTCCCTAGGACGTGGAATGCAGATAACCTCCGTCGGTATTATCAGTAATGTATTTCTTCTTTCATGACTAAGCAACTTTCCTGTGCTCACTTGGGTTTTCGCCCCTTGTTCAATATAACAGTCAATTTTAGCTACCTAAATTTTCACAGCAAAAGCCCGGCGCCCGTCGGCACTCAAAGCCCTGCACTAGCCAGGCACAAAGCCCAGTGTACCACTGGCAGAGCAGTGTGCCACTGGCTCTCAACAACAAAAGCCCGGCCCCGTCGGCACTCAAAGCCCTGCACTAGCCAGGCACAAAGCCCAGTGTACCACTGGCAGAGCAGTGTGCCACTGGCTCTCAACAACAAAGCCCGGCGCCCGTCGGCACTCAAAGCCCTGCACTAGCCAGGCACAAAGCCCAGTGTACCACTGGCTCTCAACAACAAAAGCCGGCCCCGTCGGCACTCAAAGCCCTGCACTAGCCAGGCACAAAGCCCAGTGTACCACTGGCAGAGCAGTGTGCCACTGGCTCTCAACAACAAAAGCCCGGCGCCCCGTCGGCACTCAAAGCCCTGCACTAGCCAGGCACAAAGCCCAGTGTACCACTGGCAGAGCAGTGTGCCACTGGCTCTCAACAACAAAAGCCCGGCGCCCCGTCGGCACTCAAAGCCCTGCACTAGCCAGGCACAAAGCCCAGTGTACCACTGGCAGAGCAGTGTGCCACTGGCTCTCAACAACAAAAGCCCGGCGCCCCGTCGGCACTCAAAGCCCTGCACTAGCCAGGCACAAAGCCCAGTGTACCACTGGCAGAGCAGTGTGCCACTGGCTCTCAACAACAAAAGCCCGGCGCCCCGTCGGCACTCAAAGCCCTGCACTAGCCAGGCACAAAGCCCAGTGTGTACCACTTGCACAAGGCGCGCCTGTGGCCCCGAGGGGGCCTACCAGCCTAATCTCCGACCGACGGTGTCCCTGCTCCAAAAATTTAACTCCACCTAGCTCTAACTCTCGGGTTCAAGCAACTAAGGCAGGGTGCGCGGGTGGGAAGGTGTCCCCCGGAATATCAGAATGAATAGAGTCGTGGGGCCACATATCAATTGATGAAGTCAACAACAATTCGAAGATCATTGTGAAAAGTATTTTCATTAACTAAGGACTACAAAACTCCGACGTAGTCGGGCTTACAAAAGCAAGAAAAGAAAAAGCAAAGTCACGGGCGCAACTCATGGCTCTGCCGGTGCGGGCTCGTCGTCGGAAGGGGCCTGGTCTGACAACTCGACCTCCAGGGCCCGGGGGAAATTCAAATCCCTGGCCACCTCTCCTTGGCGTGCTGGAACCCGTCAAGGAATACAGCGGCCGAAGCTTCGGCCAGGTCGTCTGCGAAACGCTCAGACGCCTTGTATTCCTCGACAAGCCCGGCGGCCCGAGCTTTCTCCGCAGCGAGGGCCTCCGCCGCTTTTCAGCTTCTCGAGCCTTATCTCCTCTCGAGCGCGGCTTATCTCCTCTCGAACGCGGCTCATCTCTTCCTCGCACCGGCAGGTCTCCTCCCTTGCCACTCTTGCTTCTTCCGCCGCCGCGCCCGCCCGGTCCTCGGCCTCCTGGAGAGCTGAGGTCAACTCAGAGATATGCATATCTCTGGCCATGACCGCGCTCTCAGCCTCCGTCATCTGAGAAAGCGCTGCGCGCGTGCGGTTGGCCTCCATCTCCGCCCGGCTCATGGCGGCCCTCACCTCGCTCGCGCAGGTGTCCTTGACCGCCTCCAGCGCCCTCTCTGCCTCTTCCGCGCGGCGCTGGGCCTCCTCGACCTCCTTCTGCGTCTCCCGCAGAACGTTCTTTCCCCCTTGGATTACCTCCCTGGCAGCCCTCAGGGAGTGCGCGATCTGCACGCATAAGCCCAGGTCAGCAAATATATATGAACAAAGGGGGAGAAACGAAAAAATTGCTTACCTTGACCACGGCGGCGTAAGAGTCCCGGAAGAATGCACCCGCCCCCAGACTGAGATCCTCAATGATCCTAAGATCAAAGACTGGACCCAGGGCCCGCTCGGCCCAATGGCCGTCGTCCAGGGAGTCTCGGGGCGGCCTGGGTGCGCCCTCGCCTCCCTCCGCCGTTCCTGATGTCCCCGGCTCTATGTGCGGGCCACTCCCAAGCGGCCCCTCAGGGGGTGGGCTCGCGGGGCCGGATGGTCCCTCGCCCCAGTCCCTGGCAGCGTCTGGTGGGGTCGCTCCCTCGGGGACCGGGAGCTCTTCGGTTGGCACGTGCGCCCCACTGCTGGTTCCTCGGTGGCTCCCGCTGTCGCTCCCACCTCTGGTGGAGTGTCGGCCGTAAGGTCGACCTCCGGTACAGCTGGGACGTGTGGCGGAGCCGGGGGTGGGAGACTGGTGCGGGAGGGAGGCCCGGACCACCGGCGTTTCGGGGCCGGGGCCCGCTGGTCCCTGGGCGGCCCTTCTCGGGCCCTTTTCTTGGCGGCCTTTATCACTTTCGCAGTCGGAATTTTCATTGCTGCATAACACAAGTTAGGTTTTCAGAACAGTAAAAAAAAAAAAAAAAAAAAAAAAAGAAGAAGAAGAAAGAAGAGAGGCAGAATTTCTGGCTAAGTATGGAGAAGGCTTACCCCGATGGGAGACGAGGCCCGCCGACTCCAAGCGGTCCTCCGATAGCAGCAAGGTGTACCGGGGAATTTCGCTGGTCAGCAGCAATCCCCATCGCCTCCCGGTCTCCAGGCTGAACAGCCACGGCGTTCCCTCGGAGGTCGGGGTCTCCCCACCGGGGCCGGACTTGGTCGATGTTGGCAAAAAAGAAACGGGGTTTCCACCCCTTGATTGACGAAGGCAGGAGGAGTTCAGAACCCTATTGGGTCGGGGCTGGAACAGCCACCATCCCCTTGGGCTCGGAGGGAATAGAAATTGCGAAATAAACTGATCCTAGGGGTGATACCTAAGCGATGGCAAAGAATGACGAAGGCACTGACTACCCGACAAGAGTTCGGGACCAGCTGGGAGGGGGTCAAGGAGTAAAAATCAAGAAGGTTGACAAAGAAAGGATGAAAAGGAGGACGGAGACCTGCCTGTAGGCAGATCTCGTAGAGAGCTACCCGACCGGGTCGGGAGGAGATGACCCGGTCGTCAGGAGTTGGCGGGAATAATTCAATCTCCCGGGGATTCTGTAGCGGGCCCGGATCCTTCCAGATCCGACCGCTTCAGTGAGGAGGCCGTCCCCTCTGGGGACTCCTCCGCCCTCGAGGAGGTCCCGGCCCTCAGCCGGTGGCCCCTCGAGGGGGCTCCCCCAATGGCCTGTCGCCGGGCCAAAGGGACGTGGTCCTCTGGATCGAGGACCACTCAAGTGGGGGAGAGGGAATGGGAGAGACGTGGCGCCTCACAGAGGGAGGACGGTCCTCAGAACTGTCCTCCGAGGTCCAGGAGGGAGAACTCATTAGTAGGGTAGGGGGAAGCTAACCTGGAAAACCAAAGAAGATCGGGTGCAGGCTCGCAGGTTGCAGGAGAAACGGAGAATGAGCAAGGAAGAAGACAATGTGAAGGGCGGTGTGGCATCAGCCCACCCCCCTCACCTAGCTTTATTAAGTTTTCAAAACGTCCCGCCATGTCTCTTCGACCACGCGGCCCCTTGCCATACGCCGGTTCGCCTCGAGGAACGCCCCGGCGCGTGGTGTAGCACGCCTCCAGCCAGTGATGGGACCTCGCTGACGTCGCCATAATAGAGGAAATGATGATACGCCTTTTTGCGCGGACTCCGAAGAGCCAGTCCTCATTCTCGAGGGTGATCATGGCTGGCGCATTGTACGGAAGGCCGCCTCCTTGCATTCCCCGCACCGTCCGCATAAAGTCGAGGATAGGGATCAGCCACGTGGAGAACACCCCTTGGGCCTCAGTGGTGGGACCCGCTTCCCCCAGGGGCGAGGGGGCATCTGATATGACTGATCCCAGCGTCGTCAGAAAAGGTAACGGCAGCCACTGTCATTCCCCTACCCCCGGTACCCCCTCGGGGTCGGGGGTAGGGTCATCATTTCTTAACCCCGAGGCCCCCACCGGTCTCGGGGTGCACTGTCATTCCCCTACCCCCGGTACCCCCTCGGGGTCGGGGGTGGGGTCATCATTTCTTAACCCCGAGGCCCCCACCGGTCTCGGGGTGCACTGTCATTCCCCTACCCCCGGTACCCCCTCGGGGTCGGGGGTGGGTCATCATTTCTTAACCCCGAGGCCCCCACCGGTCTCGGGGTGCACTGTCATTCCCCTACCCCCGGTACCCCTCGGGGTCGGGGGTGGGTCATCATTTCTTAACCCCGAGGCCCCCACCGGTCTCGGGGTGCACTGTCATTCCCCACCCCCGGTACCCCCTCGGGGTCGGGGGTGGGTCATCATTTCTTAACCCCGAGGCCCCCACCGGTCTCGGGGTGCACTGTCATTCCCCACCCCCGGTACCCCCTCGGGGTCGGGGGTGGGTCATCATTTCTTAACCCCGAGGCCCCCACCGGTCTCGGGGTGCACTGTCATTCCCCACCCCCGGTACCCCCTCGGGGTCGGGGGTGGGTCATCATTCTTAACTCTCGGGGTGCAGTCATTCCCCACCCCGGTACCCCCTCGGGGTCGGGGGGGGTCATCATTTCTTAACCCCGAGGCCCCCACCGGTCTCGGGGTGCACTGTCATTCCCCACCCCCGGTACCCCCTCGGGGTCGGGGGTGGGGTCATCATTTCTTAACCCCGAGGCCCCCACCGGTCTCGGGGTGCACTGTCATTCCCCACCCCCGGTACCCCCTCGGGGTCGGGGGTGGGTCATCATTTCTTAACCCCGAGGCCCCCACCGGTCTCGGGTGCACTGTCATTCCCCACCCCCGGTACCCCTCGGGTCGGGGGTGGGTCATCATTTCTTAACCCCGAGGCCCCCCCGGTCTCGGGGTGCAGTCATTCCCCACCCCCGGTACCCCCTCGGGGTCGGGGGTGGGTCATCATTTCTTAACCCCGAGGCCCCCACCGGTCTCGGGGTTGTCATTCCCCCACCCCCGGTACCCCCTCGGGGTCGGGGTGGGTCATCGGTGATTAGCATGCGACTCGACTGCCAAGGAAAACAACAACTATCAGGTTGCACGGTGCTCACACATGATTTTCAGCGCATGGCCATGCCTGCCACGGCGTACCATTCGGTACTCCCGTGATTGTGCCCCGTTACGGAGGGCCATGCCTCATAACGATGTTTGGCGCGTTGCATGCCCCTGTGCATGACCATGCCCTGCCACGGCGTACCATTCGGTACTCCCGTGATTGTGCCCCGTTACGGAGGGCCATGCCTCATAACGGTGTTTGGCGCGTTGCATGTCCCTGTCCACCATGCCTCGCTACGGCGTACGACTCGCTACCTCTAGCAATGGTGCCCAGTCATATCAACCGGCGGCGTACACTGAACGCCTACACAGCTACCGGACACGTAATACCACGCGTGTCAACGGTACGATGGAGATCTTCCAAAGCCGCAAGTTGGGGTATTCAGACAGGTATAAAAGGCACATGCTCACGCTGTAAGTGGGATCTGAACTCTGGTTTTTCTGAGCTTTCTTCCTCCCAGCAAAAACCCTAACCGCCTCAGCTCCTCTTCGCTGGAGCGGTTCTTTGTCTGAGCCCAAGCAACTGACTTGATCGTCGGAGGGTCCCCACCGGCGCCACCGGTCCCCGGGGACTTTTCTTGCAGGACTTCGAGGAAGGAGACGTCCGTCATCCCCGACGTTCGAGGAAGGTGTCTTGGCGCCATCACATACCACTCTAAATATTTATTTTTTTCTTGTCTTTTTTAGATCAAGAAAGCTACCCTACTAGTTGATTTAAGATCTATTACCAAAAATATCAAATTTTTAAATCCAAAAAAATCCTATCCTAAATAGGTTGTGTTTGAAAAATTAAAGTGTAACATCACTCAAAACTGTAAACTCTCACTTTCAAGCAAGAATAATGTATTATTGAGTTGATACTTAGGTTCGTGAAAAGTAGTCTATTGGACATTTTCATTTTCTATTCTTGTCTCAGGTAGTTTAAATTAATTCTCTCCATAATTTAAAGTGCACATTGATTAGAAGGCTATAGTAAGTCAAATCAATTGCAAAGCAATATTATTCTGCTCTTATAATTACACATAACCCCTCTCTTAGAAAAAGGTATATTATATAGTTGTACAAAAAGCAATTAACTTGATCTAATCTTCAACTCTCATGAATTTGGAATGGCCATGCATTCTGAAAATGATGTTTTTAATAAAAATTAAAGTACTTATCAATCTATTGATAACGGGAAAAATATGTTTAAGTAGCATTCAAGTTTTACATAAATTTCTTTTATGATGTTAACTATTATAATTTTCATCTAATTGAAGTGGTTGAAGAAAAGATTGGATAATTTATTTTTTACAATACTAAGTTTAGTAAGTGGTAAAAAGTCGCATGTAGCATCGTAAAAATTCTATCATTCTCTTTCAAAATCTATCCTTTATTTTGAAATTTTTTAAAATTAAAATCCAACAATTAACTTCTTTGTAAACATATTATTATAGCACATTTTAACAAAACATGTTAACAGATTAATATTTAATTATACAATAGCATGTTAATATTGTGGCAAGAGTAAATAAACACACAACATTCATCCATTTTCTTATCTTATGTATTTCATATGATTTTGATTTGACAAAATGATTTTTAAAAGGACTAGGAATTAAAATGTCTAGGTTATTCCATGTCTAATAAAAAACATGAGGATAAAATATGCTTATCACATATATTTGACCCAATCGAATTATAGGCCCTACCTAAGTGAATAGAGTTTAGAAAGTCGAGTACTGCTGGGTGAGTTGCATCAAAGTCTATAAACAATGAGGTTTAATGACCAAAGGAATCAGATTGATTCTATGAGTAGTTAAGACTTCAGAGCCATTCGTTGCTTCATAATTGCATCTATATATAAATAAAGGGACTATATAATTACATAAACAATTGCAGGACTAATAATAAGTATAAGAGTTTATCTCCAATCGAAAGCTCTAACTTTTTTATGTTCGGGGTTTTTCAACTTTATCCTTTTTTTTTTCTTTTGTAAATGCATTTATTTTGAAAAAAAAAGGGAATGATCTTGTTTTAAAGGTTTTTCAACAATTCTTCCATGGATTTAGAGACATTTTATAATACATGCATAGATTTTTACCGGACGTATTTTTCTTTTTCCTACAAAAATTACATCTATTGACTATCTAATGTTCATCCATGGGTTAGAGTGAAAAAAATTTACCAGAAAACTCTTCGTGCACCACAATCAGAAAAAACGAAAACAAAAGTGGGCCAGCATTGAATTCTTTAAGTTATCTAATGCTGGTTGATTTAGTCAGACAAGTTAGTTGAGGCTATCAGGTCAATTAGGGCGCCCTAACGAAGCATATGGATTGGATTGGTGGTGGAATGGTCAGGTTGGGCTTCTGTTGACAAAGATTTAAGGAAAAGTCTTCCTGCACCGGAACGGTGCAGGTGCAGGAAGACTGCACCGGCGCGCGGTATTGGCCGCGCGTCGTGCGGACGCGCATATCGCGCATCACATGCGCGATCGCACGGGCGCACGGTCAATACCGCGCGTCGGTGCGCGACTTAGTACACCGCCTCCGATGCACTAAGTCGTTTTCAAGATTTAATTATGTAGGCCTAAAATCTGGTCCATTTTTTGAACCAATAAACTACGTTAATAGGTTCAGCCCATATTTGGGCGCTCCTAACCAAGGCCATAGACGTTCGATTTTTAAGGTGGACCGACTTTTAGTGTCAAAATATCAAGATAGATCGGGTACACCTAATGACCACCTAGATTATGATTAATTTTAATATATACATACAAACATACATATATACATACATGATAAGGATGAGCTATGCTTCTTTAACAAGTGAATGATATCAACTTTTATATCCAAATTTAATATTAGGATACTTAAAATTGAATAGTAGTATCCTTAATCATGATATATTGCTAAATGTGTTTATAAATATATCACATACTTTAGCAGTTCATCACGTGAATATAACAATAGATAGTTTTATTGTGTGAACGTACGTGCTTAATATATGATAGAGTATTTAATTTAAAATAATATATATATATATATATATATATATATATATATATATATATATATAGAAAGAGAGAGATTGAAAATCAGTAAATTTAATAGATAGATAATAATAAACACAATTGTACATTATTTATTTATTTATTTCATCCACATGATGAATGTAGTATCCCATACGTGATGGTCCTATATTATTTTATCTGGTAATCATTTGCAGATAACTCGTATCCTTTGAAGATAACTCTCAACAATATCCATCTACTAATTAATTAAGTGATAACTATATCTCTTTTAAAAAATTAAAATGGTCTACTTTGATGGGAGTAGGCGATGAAAGGGAGTTAAAAAGTTTCTCTATAAATAGAGATTCCTTCTAAAGGTTTTTCATTCCATATCATATGTGAGAAAACTATACAGAAGCTAAAGAGAAACTGATTCTCTGATTAAGAGCAAATCCTGAGGGCATACATCATCATTGTGTGATTGCTCATTAATTGAAAGCACTCAATCAAGATCTTCCTCAGAAGAAGATAGATCACAAAACATATTCAATGGCCGGAGGTAATTTATTGATCCTATTATTTCATGTTTTAATCTATACGATATGCCTGTGTAGATTTTAATTTCTAATAGTCGTATCAGATCTTCAATATCTCTGCCTTATTTTGTTGTGAGTGTTTCCATTATTTTAGGATCTAATTAAATCTTCCACAACAACAATTATTATCTCATTCTCATTACTTGTGTGATAAAGGAAATCAGTGCATCGTGGTCATAAAGGGACAAGGCGTTCTTGGTCTTTATTTCTCTCATTTAGTAGTAGTCCAAAAGAGAAGGCTACTGGTAGTACTCTGGACTATTGATCCAATGGATGTATGGTAGGGATATTAGGGATACACCACTAAGGAAGGCTACTGGTAGTACCTTGGTGCATTTGATTCAACTACCTACGTATCAGAAGAGTTAATATGTTGCCAAGAAGGCTGTTCGTGACCACTAGAGAGAGCATTAGATCTGGTGCATTCTTAACATTTAGTTTTATTTAAGAAAGCATTTTTGTTGAAGAAAAGCACCAGCGAGATCTGTGCCATGAAGCATGCACACATCCCAAGGTTCTCTCTCCCTCATGCTTGAAGCCCTCTTCTACTCTCAAGTATGATTTAAATTTAAAAAAAATCCTCTTTTGGCTTACGCACGTCTTCCTTTCTCCCTTTTTTATGCGCTTCGTCTCCCTTTGCAATGAGGGTGATCGCACGATGAAGTGGGGCTCATCCATGCGCAAGAAGGTCTTCAACGCGATGGCGTTGAAGGGTCTTAATTTACAGGATGGACACAAAAGAGGGGATAAAATATTGAAATTTAAAATTAGCATATTATCTCTTCAATATTTTTTTTATTATATCATGTGATGATTTATTTTATTATGTGTTTCTTAAGTTTAAAATTTCTTACATTAAAATACGCCTCCTAAGCCTCTATGCTAATAAAGTTTTGCATAGACTGACTCAATGGATTAATGAGCTATGGCCAGGCGTATTCTAATTGACACGAAATTTTTTTTAAGATGATAATTTTAAAATTGCATTGAATAGATGCTTGGTATGCTATTGCTCCTATTATGCATTTTAGATTTTATATGCTATATATGAGATAAAATTATATTTAGTGGTAGTGTAAAAAATCATAATGCAAATCTTTTTAGGGTTTGATTGATCAATTGGTGTCTAAAAAAGTGGATCTAGACGGTAAAGATATCGTGTTTTTTTAATTGGTTTCATTGACTGACCTAGCAAATTAAATTAGTATCTAAGGAAAGCAACGAGGGACCCCACCTCTTTTTTTGCTGGCCTGGCCAATCCGATTGATTCAGACCTTAATTTAGAAATGCTATGTTGATTAAGATCACTACTTAATGCCTTCCTTCGTGCTAATATAAATTGGCTAATCTGTTGCATATAATGGAGTTTGAATATCATGTTATCAATATAATTTTGATTAATTGAGGACTAGCCATAGCATCTTTAATTAATCAAAATTATATATTGAGTTACAAATATCATATAAAGTTAGATAACATTAATAGTAATAATTATATTTAATACAATAAATTTTATTCCATAAAATTTTTTATTGCATTTATATAATTAATTAAGATGGAATAACAAATTATTTTCTTAATTGCACGTATGACTTAAGAAAGGAATATAATTTTTTAGTCATATTATTAAGTTAATGAATCTATTTAAGTATAATAACTTAGCCCATAGATAGTTATTATATGTTATTGATTCATATTGTTGCATGTTTACATTGGTAAGACATGATATTAGGTTGTATACCTCAAATTCAGTTATATGAACATGATTATTTATTTTATGTAGCTATTTTATCTATGAATTTTCTAATATGAAATGTGATGTTCCCGACTTAAGTAGTGACAATTATAAAGTATGGAAGGAAATAATTCTTCTTCAATTAGGGTGCATGGACATTGACTATGCTATCAAAAAGGATGAACCACATTCAATTACACCTACTAGCACTCAGGCTGAGATTGCTGCGTATGAATGATGAGAGCGATCTAATCGCTTCGGTATGATGTTCATACATACTAAGATTTTTGCTAGTATATGTGGTTTAATTTCTGAGTACAAAAATATCAAAGAACTTCTGAAGGCTATTGATGCACAGTTTGAGTCTTCAGATAAGGCATTGGCTTGCACCCTAATGGCAAAGTTATTATCATTGAAGTTCACTACTATTAGAGGTGCGCATGAGCACATCATGAAGATGAGGGACATTGTGGCTTAGCTAAAATTTCTATAGATTGAGATGTTAGAATCTTTCTTAGTGTACTTTATTTTGAATTTGCTTTCATAACAGCATAGTCCCTTCAAAATATCTTACAACACACATAAGAATAAATGGTCAATTAATAAACCTCTGACCATATGTATTCAAGTGAAAGGGAGGATAATTTTAGAAATGATAGAAAGTGCATATTTAATTACTCAGAGAAAGACTAAAGTTGTTAAAGCTAAACGCAAAGGAAAAGATAAAGTACCATCCATGCAGAAGTGAAGAAGAAATCCAAGTGCGTCTTTTGCAAAAGAAAATGGCATATAAAGAAGGATTACCTCAAATTTAAGGCTTGACTTGATAAGAAAGGCACTCTAACCTCATTCGTATGTTATGAATCTAATGTGGTTGTTTATCATAACACATAGTGGATTGATTCTGAGTGTACAATACATATTTCAAATATCTTACAGGATTTTCTAAATAAAAAGAAACTAGTGGGAAGTGAACAAAACATCTATTCAGAAAATAATATGAGTTTACATGTAGAAGCAATTGGAACGTGTAGACTTGTTTTAAATTCTAATTTTGTTTTAGATTTAGAAAGAACTTTTTATACTCCATGTTTTTTTAGAAACTTGATTTCAGTGTTAAGACTTATACTCTTAGGATATTCCTTTAATTTTAATAAAAGCTCTCTTAATTTATTTTATAAATCTAAGCTTTATTGGGAATGGTACATTGTTTAACAAACTTTTTCAAATCAATTTGAAAAATAATACCTTTTATAATGTAATGCACGCCCAAACTAACACATGTATGAAAAGATGTGTTGTGAATGAGAATTTCTCTATTTTATAGCATCGAAGATTAGGTCGCATCTCCATTGAGAGAATTAAAAGATTAGTAAAAGATAGAGTACTTGTTACTTTTAATTTTATTGATTTTGGTACTTATGTGAACTGCATAAAGGGAAAGTAAACCAACAAGTCTAAGAAAGATGCTAAGAGAAGTTCAGAAATATTAAAGATCATACATAGAGATATCTATAGTCCAAATATGGACTCATATAGTTAGAAATACTTCATTTCATTTATTGATGACTATTCATGATATATGTATCTCTACTTGCTTCATAGTAAGAACGAAGTATTAAATGCCTTTAAGGTATTCAAAGTAGAAGTAGAGAAATAATGCGGCAAGCAAATTAAGATCGTGAGGTCAGATACAGGTGAAGAATATTATACTAGATATATTGAGGATGGACAGGCACCTAGTCCATTTGCTTGATTTCTTAAGAAAAATAAAATTGTTACATAATACACCATGCTGGGGTCTCCAGACTAAAATGATGTAGTTGAAAGAAGAAACCGAATACTATTGGACATGATGAGGGGCATAATTAGCAGCTTCAAGCTACTTAAATCCTTATGAACTGAAGCTCTTAATACAACCACATATATATTGAATCGAG
The DNA here is from genome assembly GCA_900491605.1 of Calamus simplicifolius. Lineage (NCBI taxonomy): Eukaryota > Viridiplantae > Streptophyta > Magnoliopsida > Arecales > Arecaceae > Calamus > Calamus simplicifolius. The sequence goes on from UESW01004722.1 coordinate 79,412, forward strand.
TTCCAACCAAGGCTATTTTTAAAACGTCATTTGAGTTATTTAAAGGTTGAAAACCAAATTTGCAACATATATGCATTTGGGGATGCCCATATGAAGCAATAGTTTATAATCCATAAGAAAGAAAACTAAACCCAAGGACTATTAGTGGATATTTTATTAGATATGCTAAAAGGTCCAAGGGTTATAGATTTTATTATCCATCTCACAATGCTAGGATTATGGAATCAAGAAATGCAAATTTTTTTGAGAATGACTTGATCAGTGAGAGTAATCAATCTCAGTATTTGGCTTCTTTTGAGAAATAATATTCAGATATTTCAGCTTTCACTTTAAATGAGAGATTGATTGTCATTCATAGCACCTCTCAAGCTCAAATAGGTGCTCGACAATCAGTCATTGAGATTTCATAAGATGCTAATAATAATTTAAAAGATCCTATTGTTCAATAACAATCAGTTCTATAAGATACTCCTCAGAAAATCATTGACACAACATTAAGAAGATCAATCAGAATAAATAAATCAGCCATTCCTAGTGATTATATTATGTATCTATAGGAATTTGACTATAATATTAGAGCCAAAAATGATCTTGAAACATTTTCATAAGCTATGAGTTCTAAGGAATCAAACTTATGGTACAATGCCATGAAGGATGAGATGGATTCTATTGCATCGAATTGTATTTGGGATCTCGTTGAGTTGCATGATGGTGTAAAAGCCATTGAATATAAATAAAATTTTAAAACAAAGAAAGACTTGCAAGGCAACATTAAGAAACATAAAGCGAGGCTCGTTACCAAAGGGTTTACTCAGAGGGAAGGAATCGACTACACAGAGACATTTTCTTCTATATTTAAGAAGGATTCTCTTTAGATAATTATAGCATTGGTAGCTCATTTTAATTTTGAGTTACATCAAATGGATGTAAAAATTACATTCCTTAATGGAGATTTAGAGGAAGAGGTTTATATAAAATAGGTTGAAGGATTTTCCTCTAGTGATGGTGAGCATTTGATTTACAAGCTTAAAAAATCTATATATGGATTCAAACAAGCCTCACGTTAGTGGTATTTAAAATTTCATGATGTGATCTCTTCCTTTGGTTTTAAAGAAAACATCATAAATCAATGTATATACCAGAAGGTTAGTGAAAGAAAAATTTATTTTTTAGTCCTATATATGAATAACATTCTACTTCCAACCAATGATAAAGGGTTGCTATATGAGGTGAAACAATTGCTCTCCAAGAATTTTGGTATGAAATATATGAGTGAGGTATCTTATGTCATTGGCATTAAGATTTATAGAAAAGCTCTCGAGGCATTTTAGGATTGTCTCAGAAAATTTGTATCAATAAAGAGTCTTGAAGAGATTTCGGATGAAAGATTATTCACCAAGTGTTGCACCCATAGTGAAGGATAACAAGTTTACTTTAAACCAGTACCCTAAAAATAAACTTGAACATAAACAAATGCATAACTTTCTATATGCTTTAGCTATTAGAAGCCTAATATATGCTCAGATTTGCATAAGGCCTGACATTGCATTTGTAGGTGTAATGTTGGAAAGATATCAGAGTAATTCAGGTTTAGATCACTGAAGAATTGCTGAAAAGGTCATGAGGTATCTTCAATGGATCAAGGATTACATGCTCATGTGTAGACAAATTGATCATTTGAAGGTAGAGGGTTACTCAGATTCGAACTTTGCTAGCTATGTTGATTCTCAAAATCAACATTAGGATTTATATTTTTGTTAGCTGGTGGAACCATATCATGGAAGAGTACAAAGCAGACTTTGACTGTTATCTCTACTATGAAAGTAGAGTTCGTTACTTGTTTTGAGGCTACATCGCACAGTGTATAGTTAAAGAGTTTCATCTCAGGGCTTAGAATTATTGATTCTATTAGTAGGCCACATAAATTATATTATGATAATTCAGCTATTGTATTTTTGGCTAAAAATCATAAGAGTGGTAGTCAAAGTAATCACGTCGATATTAAGTATTTAGCCATAAGAAAATGTGTTAAAGAAAACAAAGTGATCATAGAACATGTTAGCACTGAATTGATGATTATTGATCCTTTGACTAAAGGCATGCCAATTAAGAATTTTAAAGATCATGTGGTACGAATGAAAATTGGTTTCATGATGTAATTTAGTTGCATGGACAACTACTTGTACAATAAAACTCTTATTTAAGTTATTTATTTATTTTTTATTCGGGTGTACACATTATTTAACTTTTGAGAAATGATAATTTTTTTTGAATTTTGAATAAACATAGGGTTTATTCATGAAGTTATATTGTCATATTTGGAATAGTGGTAAAGTAATTGAATGTATTGTAATACATGGAAGATAATACTCAATTATAAAGGGCCTATTGCTATGATTCATGTATTTAATTTTTTTTAGTGTTGAGGACTGTCGATTAAAATAAAATATACGGACTAAGTGGAAGAATGTAGTATCCCATAGGTGATGATCCTATTTTATTTTATTTTATAATCACTTACAGATAACTCACATCCTCTTGGAGATAATTCTCAACAATATTTATCCACTAATTAATTAAGTGATAACTATATCTCTTTTGAAAAATTAAAAGGGCCTACTTTGATGGAAGTAAGCGGTGGAAGGGAGTAAAAAGTTTTTCTATAAATAGATAATCCTTCTTAAGGTTTTTCATATCATATCATATATGAGAAAATCATATGAAAGCCAAAGAGAAATGGCTCCCTGATAAAGGCAAATCCTAAGGACATACACCATCATTGTGTGATTGCTCATTGATTGAAAGCACTCAATCAAGATCCTCCTCAGAAGAAGGTAGATCACAAAACAGATTCAATGGCTAGAGGTAATTCATTGATCCTATAATTTCATGTTTTAATCTATACAATATGCCTGTATAGATTTCAATTTCTAACAATGAAAGGTAAGAAATGATCTAAGAGATGATTTTTGGTATCTAAAATTTTTCATGGTATAGACCATAATTATTAATGTAGATTTTTAATTTAGATATTTGGTCATTTATTTTGAACTTGAGAAGAGTAGATAGCCTCTTCTTTCAAAATAAAATAAAATAAAATAAAGACCATTTCTCTCTAGACATTCATGCACAAACAAATATATTCTTTGTGCTATAACTCTTGAGTTTCACTTAATTTGCCTAAGAACATGTCTTCCAAGGGACTTGCTAAGTTGCAATTATCATTGGGATCAAACGATAATGAAATCACTCCCATCAAGTGGATGACAGAAAATTTTGAGCATAAAGCTGATTAGATTACCTTGGTTCAATAGTTCATATGTGGCTGAGTAAAGTCAACTCAATATTTGACCGTCTAAATCTGGCTTGGTCATGGGATAGGAATTTCAACCTTTTTAGGTTAAGCCAAGCTTATTTATGAGCATTCATGCCTAACTCGTTCTCTAGTTTTTTAGACAAGATGCAGATAACTACCTTGCAAATATAAGATTGCGAGGTTAGCATGTCTGTAAGAATAGCCAAAACATCCAATTCTGAATTCTCAAGAATAATTCAATTTATTTGCATAAATGCATCACATTATTGAAACCAAGTAGACTGAACCATGAATTGATGCCAGATCGTTTTAGTTTGATACTGAATCTAACTGAACCAGCAGTGTACTAATGGCTTGTACTAGTTTGCTTTTTAACCTTTTTTTATAATTTTTAATTTTTTATATGATATATGGGACTGAAAGTCTCTCATAAGCTCTCATCCTTTCTCCTTTCTCTCTTGTTTCCATTTAAATTATATACCTAATAAGAAAATACCTCTATTTGAATTTAACTAAAATATAAAAAAATAATTTTTAAATATAAGAAGTTAAGACCCCTTCTTAAGAAAAAAATGAAGAATTTTAGAAAATAGTGATTTAGTAAAAATCAAGTTAAGAAATTTGCACTCTAAATAAAAATTCTAAAAATTAATTTAACTTAGCAATGATGAGAAAATAAAATATTAAAAATATTTTAAAATTAATTTATAAAGATTTGATTAATACTTTATCAAACTTATAAGGTTTCCAAACTTAGGTAAGATTACAGTAAAAGTCAGACTGACATATATTGATTTGATTTAACTCATTAAAATAATAAAATTAAACTTGTTATAAAATCATACGATTAAAATATATTTTTATGATCTTGATTATTAAGTGGCACTAGGTCAAAGGTCCTAGTTAAGAAAAACCTCAACCTTTAGTTTAGGACACATCATTGTTTAGACCTTAAACATATTTTAACCTAAAATTTTATGACAAGTTTAATTCTATTCTTTTAATAAGTTGTGAATCAAGCCGGCATAAATTAGTATGAGATTCATTACTATTATGATCCTATCTAAGTTTAAAAACTAATAAGTTTAACTAGATATGAACCAAAGTCTTATAATTTATTTTTTAATTATTTTTATTTTATTTTTTAATCATTCCTAACTTAAGTTGATTTTCTAGAAATTTTAATTGAACAGAAGTGTGCCAACTTGATATTTAGTCAATCGCTATTTTCTAAAATTCTTCAAATTTATTTCTGAAAGAAAAACTTGACCTTTTATTGTTAAAAAAATAATTTTTATAATATTTTTGTTGAATCTAAATAGATGCCATTCCTTTATTTTTATAAAAAATTTTAAGTAATATCATTTTTTTATTTACTTAAATAATTTTGAATAAAAATAAAATAGATGAGAGAAAATGAGAGCTCATATAAGAGTTCATATGCCACTCAACATATCTCCTACCCATCCTACCCTGGAACTTGTCTGAACTAGATGATTTGCACTAATTCAAAATTGATGCTAAATCTAAGGGCAAATATGTACCACTTTTTGATCGATTTAAAATATGTACCAATCATTTCAACATGGTTCTGTTGGGCCTGGTGTGGTGTTATCAAGGTCCAGGTTGGGTTAACTTGTATTAGGCCAGATATGAGTCCAAGGGTTGAGATTAAATCAAGTCATAGATGTATACGAGCTTGAAGATTAGTTTAATCTTGTTGGGTTAGTTCATGAGAGTTTTTGTTGAGTCTGGGTCTGATCCATGTATATTTAAACCCTAATTTCTAGGATTTAGATAGAATAGTACATAAATTTTTTTTTTCAAAATTTTCTTCCTTCGTCTCCATCTTTTTTCTCGTTTCCGGCTGCTCGTCCCGTTGGTCGTCCCGTTGGCGCAGAAGCGCGGTAATCGGGATGGGCAGAGCCTTCATGAAGGGATGTTCCAGAAACCAGACGCTCGCGGGACCTTGGGACGCTTACATGGAGTGGCACAAGTTGCGGAGATCGCATCGTGATCTTGGAGGGCTTTGTGGGAAGATGTGCAAGGGGGAGGAAGTCTCAGGCTTTCATCCCACCAAGGCTATGGGATTCCATAGTCAAAGCATTGATTTCATAGTCAACGTAGGAAGGAAGACTCATGTGAAAAGTGGGCTTGGAGTGGGTTTCCAGTGTGAAGCTCCGTGGTGCTTCGAACGGAAGTCACGAAGATCTTCGTGAAGTTAGGCTCACGGGAGGATACGTTGGAGAACGGAGGATCCAGTGGATGGTTCAAACCCAAGATCAAAGGATTCAAGGGTAAGGGTAAGCACATTACTGCTGTACAAATTTAATCATTAGCAATAAATGATGAAAGCTTAGGATATTTCTTCAGTGAAATTAATTTCATTGTTGTTCATCAACGATTAAACCCCAATAGATTCACTTATCATGATCCAATTTACCCATGCAAGAGGTTTGTTTTAAATATTTGATCAATGACATTTATGTTTTTAAAAACTTATGATCACGTTAGTTATCTAATATATTTTGCATTGTCAACGATCGATGGTGTATGATGGGTGTCATCCTAATTGAGTTAATTTGGATGATGACAAGTTTGTATTTTATATCTACGTATAGTTTTTATTTATATACGATCTAGTGATACTACTGCTGACATCAATGTTTTAAAACAGTAAACGGCTTTGGCCGCCCATGTATATATTTCGCACATCATTGGACGATGGAAGATAAGATCAATCAATGGATTGGATCTGAACAAAAACAAGTCAGCAGTTCCCATCGGCCTATTAAGTTTGAGTTGTATATACTAAATCATTGAATTGATGGCATCAGCAATTTAAAAGGGAATAGTATTCTTTGGCAGCCGACGTACGTTTTGCGACACTTAGAATATTTTATTAATATTTCTTATTATGCGTGCTATATTTTTTAACTATCATCTTCCTACTCCTTTGACCTCTAGAGTCTAGACAGCCTATGCTCAAGGCAGACCCATTTACTAACTATTGAATTTTAAAATTTTCAGGAATATCATTTAGGTTTGTAAAGAGGAGAAGTCATGAAGTATTTTAAATTTAGTTTCAAGAAGTTATATATATAATATTTGGAAATATCATGTGATGTTACATGCGAAATGATGGTAGGACGCGGTTTGGCTTCACTGATGGATGGAAATTTAATCCCTGGTTCTCTACTACAGGCCTGCCATTCATGATTGGTGAATTTTACTACTGGTATCATGCTTGCCAATATACTTGTTAGGGACGTAATTAATGAGGTTAAAATTATTTTTTTATAATATATAAATAGTAGATTATAAGTAAAGAAAAGTTTTTTTTTTATATCGCATGCGTTGCAAAAATATGTATGGATTAGCTGTGCATGCATATCATATGTATGATGTATGAAAGAATAAAATTATTTTTGATATGCATAATTACATGCATGATCAATTATCATATATTATATGCATGATTTACGTGCATAAAATCCTTTCCTCACAAATAAGTAATATAGCCATGTTCAAGAACCCACATGCAATACCCCTTTTCTTTATTTACGAAAGCAGACTGGTACAACCCCGGGTGTAAGCCACCGAGGGAAACACGCAGAACCACGTCACAATGTTGTAACAAAAGTGTCGAGGGGAACATATATAGTTTTATCCCATGAAGATCATGAGGTGAGAGACATATAGCTAGCGCAGAACAAAGCAAACATCACAATAGAAGAACGACTCGCGGGATTATCAGCTTATTCCAAATGAGCAAGAAGGGGCAATCATAAACGCAGGCTATCGTATGATCCATCGCCCTGCTTAAAGGACAGGGCCTGTGCCCCTTCCTCAATCTCCGTGGCTTCTTCGGCGTGCATTAATGCTTCTTCTGCATAGCATAAATATTAAAAAATATTTTTAATTTTACAAAAAATTTCTTTCTAAAAATTACTAGAAATATATTATAAAAATTTAAATATACAAATAAAATAAAATCAAAAGATAAGATAGATCAAATTAGGACCGAAGCGTGTTAAACACTGCACTAAGGATCAGATTTTTGCCCCTTCGTGCAGGTTGTTAGCGATCTATCCCCAAGGTACAACGACTCGGCTCAACCCGATCCTCCTACTACGAGCACGATCGTGTGGAGGTGCAAACCCAACGATTACCTTCAGATGCCCAAGAAAATATCAATAGAAAAAAGAAGAAAAATGAGATAAAACAAATCAGGGCTACTCCAAATCTCTAGATTGATTTTTTCCCTCAATCTGAATTCCTAAGCCTATTTATAGGCTCGGCCCATAAAAGCTCCAACGGCTCGGCCCATAATGGCCTTAAAGGCCTAATGGCCGTTAGTCCCAAATTACGTCAAAAACGGCTTACAAATTAAATTATTTGGGCCGTTTCTGAAACGTTGGTCTTTCAACGTACAAGCAACGTTCCAACCCGTGAACGTCCGCGAGCAACGCTCGCGGGCGTTCTCCCTTTTTTTTTTATTAAAACTTTTTCTAACAATCTCCCACAAAAGTTTAAAATAAAAAAAAAATATAACAAAAATTTTAGGGCATCTTATACTGCGCAATAGGTGAGGTATCCTATGGACTTGAACCTCACTTAGTGTTGATTGTATACATCTGAAGGAACCATAGTGGATTAGACCTTGAACTAGGTCCTTTGACTCAGACTTCTACTAATCACACACACAGTATGGATCAATTGGGTTTAAGCGGTCAACGCATATTAAAGGCCTTGCGCTTAATACCTTGATTTTTCATGAGAATTCTTTAAGATTAGCCCAAACCTTTAGTCACGGCCTAATATGACGATTCTCGTATAGGTGAATCCTCCAAGGGTATTTGTGACAATACTCTGCAGATAACCTGCCTCGGATCCATTAAGAGTATAACTTAACCTTACATAAATTTACTTTGTCACTTTATAAGAGCACTCATCATAGGGATGGGATGAAATTTTTTTCAAAAATTTGTGCTCTAACACGATCACTCAATCAGCTTCGTTTCTACCACATTGAACCTCATTCATGGGATCTCCAATCACAGAGGTTGGGTATCCACTGCTGGCGACCAAATAATGGGCTTAAGCCACATCCCCTCGATGAATCTAGGACTCCATTCCTAGATAACTCCTTGGTTAATTAGTCTGCCAAAATCTTCTCGGCAAATTCCAAAGAGATAATATTATTTTTGGACTAGACGTCAAATAAGAGAATCAGGCAAAGATATATTAGAATTGAATATCCAAATATAAGGTAAACAATAAGTTGGATATTCCAACAGTCATGAGATTATTTAGTAAATTATAAAAACTTTTATTAAATCTCATGGCAATATATATCAAGAGACTCAAAATAGAGCATTTAAATGACATACCTTGTCACCACATCCAAGTTCATCCATTATTTGCCATTTGGTAACTTAAAAGATTCACAATAGTAGGTAAGCAATAAGTATTTGCCCAATGCTGTCACTTTTGTCTAGCAACTTCAACACAAGGAGATATCAAATATTGATCACTATACCAGAAAACACTTATCTGGAACAGAAAAACTTTTGCATTTATGTAAGAATGCAAATATCAGAAAACACTTATCTGTAACAGAAAAACTTTTGCATTTATGTAAGAATGCAAAATACCAGAAAACACTTATCTGTAACAAAAAAAAAACTTTTGCATTTATGTAAGAATGCAAATATATATGCTAGTAGCTGCACTTGAAAGTTAAATAATAAAATGATATAAAATATATCTATATACAAGCACGCATATATCATGTTCACAAGTGCAAGCATGTGTGTTTTTCAACAAGGCTTTGTTTTCATGCTTAATGGTTAACCACCTGTTTAATGACTTCACCCTTTGTCCATCTATCCAGTGAACAAAGTAATTCACTTTCTGATTAGCACTTCAGCTTTATATTTGTTAGCTTTGTTAGTTACTACACCAACTTGATGAGAGAATAAGTATACATATTACATATGTACTTGGGCACTAAGATGTGACAAGCCCCACTTGATTTGCACACGTCTGTGTACCTATATGCATACATGTATAAATGCGTATGTATTTATATACATATAATTAAACATGTGAATGTTCGGTGAATAGAAAGAAGCCTCTGACATGTTGAACAAACCATATGCACACACACCAAGATTCAAGCTTCAACTTCTAACAAGTTAGAAGACAAAGGAAGCTCAACAGTGTCTAACATTTTATTTTAAGACAACAATGTCATATGTTATTATTTTTGTTATGTCTTATTTATCAGTTTAGTATATTTTATGCTCACCATATATCACCCGAGGCATATCAAAATGTATTAAAATCTTATACTACAAATGAAGCAGATAAACCAAATAATGATTGTTTGTACTAAAACAATTGCATAGCAAATTGCAGAGATAGCCGGACAGTCGCTTTTATTATAGGCTAAGTACATGACCATGATTGCCCAATCTATTTAATAACCAAGATTTGTTACACCAATTTCTGTCCATGTATATGCATGAGCACTTAACTGTGTGATGGTGAAGATAAACTCATGAGTATTCATTTTACCATATATTTAACAAAAATTAGTAAGGAAGAAGAAAAATGGCGTGTATCAACTAACTCTTTTAAAGCAACATAGCACAACAATCCCTTCCAACGGTAAAAAGATCAACTTATAAAATATAATTTAAAGCATTGCAGCAATGTTAATATTTTGCCCAAGGAAAAAAAATAAGTATTCAAACCATAATCTTTTCCCCTTAAATCTTGGGCCCAATGGATGATCATGATGATCATAATTTAGCATAGCAACATTTGCACCATTAATGCACATCATTTCAGAGTGGCATGAAAAATTTATATGTTGAGCAAATGCAAAACAGAATAAGTAGATGGAATGAAAATCTAGCAATTTCTAGAAAAGAAGAAAGATCTGATCCTTAGCTGTTGGAAAAATATTTTTGATCTTACAAAAAATCCCTTTCTAAAAATTGCTAGAAATATGTTATAGAAATTTAAATATACAAATAAAATAAAACCAAAAGATAAGATGGATCAAATCAGGACCGAGGCGTGTTAGACACTGCCCTAAGGATCAGATTTTTGCCCCTTCGTGCAGGTTGTTGGCGATCTGTCCCCAAGGTACAACGACCCGGCTCGATCTGATCCTCCTACTACGAGCACGATCGTGTGGAGGTGCAAACCCAACGATTACCTTCAGATGCCCAAGAAAATATCAATAGAAAAAAGAAGAAAAATGAGATAAAACAAATCAGGGCTACTCCAAATCTCTAGATTGATTTTTTCTCTCAATCTGAATTTCTAAGCCTATTTATAGGCTCGGCCCATAAAAGCTCCAACGGCTCGGCCCATAATGGCCTTAAAGGCCTAATGGCCATTAGCCCCAAATTACGGACCGTTTTTAAAATGTTGGTCTTCCAACATACAAGTAACTTTTCAACGGAATGTTGCACCAAAGAAGGTGCCCGTGAACGTAGCAACGATCGCGGGCGTTCCCCTTTTTTTCTTTTTTTATATTATTATTAAAACTTTTTTTAACAATAAATAAGGGCGACGTCCAGATATATTGCCCGGAGGGTTGTAGCTGCATATAATGAAATAGTTGCCATTGCTGCACCGCACTCGTGCGCAGCCAACCCGCACGGACTCACGCCACACCACCTGAGTGTAGTGACCGCAGACCTTCACCCGCGCGCAGGTGTTGCTGCGGTAGTCGTAGAACCGCCGCTCGTCCACCCATGCGCCCACCGCACGCGCCGCGGTGGCGATGCTGGGGGAGCTCATGTAGAGGTTCTCCCCATAGGGGCCGCCGGAGTGAATCATCTTGCAGTCACCAGCCCTCTTGTTGGCGTAGTTGAGAGCGTAGCGTGCCAGGGTGTTGTCCCACGTCATGGGAGGCACGCGGACGGCCCTTCGGGCATCGTTGTGGGGGCGGAGGTAGTCCTGGGGGGTGTTCTGGGCGAGGGAAGGGCTGGTGATGGAAAGGCACATGGCATTTATTATTGCCAGGCCTAATAAGGCAAGGTTTGAGAACCCCATCGATCGGGTTTCTTCGCTGTGTATTTTACTACCGGGAAGAATGAGTTCTCGAGGGATGAGAGGAAGAGCTGGGAGTCTCGGCCATTTTATAGCAACCGATGGGGTGCGCAGTTGAGGGCATATTCTTTTGGAACCTCATTTCGCGGGAAATTGTGCCTTGACGCGGAGGTTAGGTCGTGACATATCATGGCCAGAAGCTATAAACTAACATGTTAGCTCCTTGGCAGTTCACTTAAAATAAGATTCTGTGCTCTCCGGCTGCAACAAGTATAAGTTATTTTATTTTTTAAATTATTATAATTGTTTCAGATATAAAATTAGTTTTTTTTAAAAAAAAAAGATAGAAAGATGAAGGTTTGTGAGGGAGATGAGCCTGCTAAATTTCTCTCCTTCTTAGCACAATTGGGTGCAGAGAATATATGCGCCTGCCAAATTTGTCTTCTTGTTAGTTATTAGCACATGGGGCTGGAAGTGATAAAAATGGGATTAAAGATTTTTAAAGGAGCTAGGAGCTTCTTCAACCATGATAAAAAGTTAAGAAGAAAATAAAATTGTTAAGGATAAATATGAGAGAAGACAAAAATGAAAGGATAAACTTGCTCTCTGTATTATCTAAAATGATGTCATTTACAAAGGTTTAAATAGAGATGAAAGAAAATATCATGCAGCAAGAAATTAAAGGCACGTTACCCACTATCTAATAACGTGTGAAACTAACTAGCCCATATACATATAAACTAAAAATAAAACATGGGACAAGTAGAGTGACTTGATCTTTTAACAACTACAAAGTAGAAGAACATGAGACTCTGCATTATCCAACTACAAAGTAGGAGAACATGGGATACCTCAATTCTGCATTATCTCAACACTCCCCCTTAATGCAGATACTTTCAATTTTTCTCTTAAATATAAAAAGCTTTTCAATGGCAATGCTTCTGTGAAGATATCGGCTAATTGTTCTTTGGTATTGCAAGATTTCAGTTTAATACTTCCATTAGTCACTAGTTCATGAACAAAACGATGGCGAAGTTCAAAGTGCTTTGTCCGCTGATGAAATACCGGATTCTTTGTCATTGCAATTGTTGATTGATTATCACAGTAGATAGTAGTTGGGCCCTTTTATGATGGTTTTAAATCCTTCAATACTCTTCGCAACCAGATAGCGTGACAAGCTGTAGCAGTAATGGCTACGTACTCAGCTTCAGATGATAATAGTGCTATAGTACTTTGTTTCTTTGAACTCCAAGATATTGCTTCATATCCAAGGGTGAAGATGTAACCAGAAGTGTTTTTTCGATCATCAACTGAACCTGCCCAATCACTATCAGAAAAACTACACAAAGTTAATTTGTTAGCATTAGTGTATGAAATACCATAGGTAATAGTTCCTTTTAAGTATCTCAACACTCTTTTCGCTACCACAAGATGGATTTTGCTTGGATTTTGTATGAACCTTGATAGGAAACTTGTTGCATACATAATGTCTGGATGAGTATTTGTGATATATAGCAAACTTCCAATTAAACTCTTGTACATATGTGCATCAATCTGTTCTTCTCCATCATTTTGGCTAATTTATCATCAGTATTCATTGGAGTCTTCATTGGCTTGCAATCAGACATTGCAAATTTCTAAAAATATCTTTTACATACTTCTCTTGGAAGACAAAAATTTCATCATCAAATTATTTTACTTCCAAACCAGAAAGTAATTCATCAAACCAAGATCTGACATCTCAAAGTTTCTAATCATACTATTTTTAAATTCTGCAACCAGTTCATCACTACTGTTAGTATATATCAAGTCATCAATATATAAATAAACCATAAGAATATTTGTACCTTTTGACTTGACATATAAAGTGGGCTCGCTTTTGCTCCTTTGAAAGCCATTCTGTACAAACTGCTGATCAATCCTTTCATACCATGCTCTAGGCGCCTACTTAAGTCCATAAAGTGACTTTTATAATCGATACACATTCTTTTCTTCATTAACAACTTCATAGCCCCGTGGCTGCTGCACATATACTTCTTTATCCAAAAAATTATTCAAAAAGGCTAATTTGACATCAAGTTGAAAAACATTTCATTGATAATGAGCAGCTATAGATAAAATTATTCTAATTGTATTAAATCTAGCTATCGGAGCATAAGTTTCTGCAAAATCAATACCTTCTCGTTGCACATAGCCCTTTGCAACAATCCTTGCTTTAAATTTTTGGATTGATCCACCTGCTTTGTATTTGATTTTATATATCCATTTTAAACCAATAGCTTCATAGTTAGGTGGTAGATCCATGAGCTCACAAGTATCATTTTTATTAATGCTGAAAATTTCATCATCCATAGCTTTGCACCATTCTTTGTGCTTTATTGCTTCTTCAAAATAGCTTGGTTCATCAACAGAAGTAAACTAACATCTTTCATATATATCAATCAAGGATTTTATCTTTCTTGAAGGAGATTCAGAAGATGATGAATAAGGAGAACTCACAGGTGTAGACTGCACAGGTGTAGTCCTTGATGAAGATTGATTTGGATCAATTAAATCTTCACTTTCATCATCAAGGGCCATTGATGTCTCTTCAGCTTGAACTCCACCTATTGCTGTATTCGTTGGTCTCCATCCATGCCAAGCTTCAAATAGTTTTATGCCTTGAAGTGAAGATATGGGGCTACGATTGAGTATGTAAGCAGCTCTATGAACTGCTTCGGCCTAGAAATTATTAGGAAGCCCTTTTGCTTTAATCATGCTTTTTGTCATCTCAACAAGACTCCTATTCTTTCGTTCTGTTGCTCCATTTTGTTGTGGCGTGAAGCTTATGTTGGGAATTGTATCCTAAAGCCAATTATTTGATGATTGTGCTGATGTAAATTGTATATAAATTGATATATTAATAAAAGTTATTTGGCAGTTTATTCATTACAAGAACATCTTCTTAAAACTCCTAATAGTAATGAAGCCCTCAGGATTTTCCTTCACGATAAAGGAGGATTTATCTTTGAAGGTCCTTAAAAGAGTTCACGACCAAATGATATACTATGACAGGGCCATAGTACTATCAATTATAGGACGTTGTATATCATATTTGTTGGTTGTCCTCTTAACCAAGGAGTGTAGAGACACTGACATGACATATAGGAGAAAGTGTAGGAGTACATTTCACCGAACATGACTTATTTTCAGATACTCTACTGTCAAGAGTTAATCCGAGAAGATATAGGTATAAGTATCCTTAAGACCTGAAGATCATAACTAGTGGCTTACAAAAACTCATTGTACTTAGGTGCCGGATCACTTGGATTTCTAATTCAGCTATGAAAGGTTACTGGGTGCAGTCAAGTACTTGTGGTAGTCAGTTGTGGATCAAGATAAATTTGACCTATCCCATTAAAAGAAGAAATGCTTGTGTTTCAATTTAGCAAGACCTTGGCTAAGGCACTTCATGTGAAAGTCACATGATCACTAAAATTGAAATCACTTTATGGATTTGCTGTTTAGAGTTGACAGGCTCTTAAGCCATCCTTAGCATTTGTGGTCAAGAGAATGAATTATACGGTAACTGTTTCTTAGGGTTCTTAGAGTTTGCTCGGCAACTCTTCGACCTATTCGGACATCGGGTTCCATTGCTAGATAGGCACATCGATTAGTATAGAAAATTATTTCTATGCTACCGGCTTAGGTTCGAACCTAGAGAGTTACACGTATAGAAGTTTCCTAGGATGATCTATTTGCTGATCAACGATTGAGAATCGTATATGATTTAATTAATCAATTTGATTGATTGAATTATCTCAATTGGATTAAGTACAAGTGAATAATATTCAATTTGGTTTAAGTCTACTAGGACTAATCAATTTCAAATATTGATTTGAAATTAGATTTGATTTGGATTTAAATAGATTCAGGATTAGTCAAATTTGATTTGTGCTAGGACCATGATCTATATTGGTTTAATCCAATAACTAAAATATCATCTCATAAGAAATTAAATTCTCATGCAGAATTTAATTTATAACTTTTAGTCTTCTTCAAATGATTCCCAAGTTCAAGAAAAAAAAATTTGCTAAAAGGTGCCTCTTTGGAAGAACACTCCACACAACTCTCCGTGCATTGACAAGTGTGTGAATTAATATGCCTCTTTAGAAGAGCACTCCATACAACTCTCCATGCATTGACAAGCGTGTGAATTAATGTGCCTCTTTAGAAGAGCACTCCACACAACTCTTCATGCATTGATAAGTGTGTGAATTTAATATGTCTCTTTGGTTTTCACAAAATAGCTGAATTCTAAATGTTAGAATTCAATAGGCTGGCTAATATGAAACTATAAATAGAGGACATCCCTCACCAGATAACATAACACAAGATCAAAAGAGATCAAAAATTCTAAACAGTTAGAACCAAGTGTTACAGTTCTAAGAGTTAGAATAGAAAATTCTGGTGTGATTTTAGTGTTAGCAAAAGCTTGGTGGATCTTGGAGGAAGATTCAAGTGGAAGAATTCAAGATCAGCAAAACTGTTTTTCCGCGAGCTAGCACTCCCAGAAATCCGATCATTCAGGGGCTTCGCATGGACAATACTAGAGGCCGGACGATTGAACAGCTGCAGAGCACAAAGGATTTACCTACTGTTCTTAAGGTGAGTGATTAAATCCTTAGATCTTAAGGCAGGCTTCAAGATGAGTAGTATGACTTCTCATCTTAAAGATTAAGATATGATCTTAATTATTTAATTTATATGCAATACTTAGATCAAACGATCTTATAATATAAGGCAAGGATATGATCTTGATGCATGTTAGAAAGATTAATATGTAATCTTTAAATTTTCGCATTGATAATTGTTATCAAATTTTAAAATATGCATGCCTCGGGGATTAACTCTCCCAACAGCTTGCAGTCAATTGCCTGTGAATGCCATTATATTCATAAAAAAATAAATTCTTTTGAGAAAAATTCTTGATCCCTATCTGTTCGTAATACCTTTAATGCAAGGCCACTATTCTTTTCAACAAAGCATTTAAACCTTTTGAATACAGAAAAGCTATCTGACTTTTCTTCAACAAATATACCCATGTGATTCTACTAAAATCATCAATAAAAATAATAAAATACTTGCTATTGTCTAAGGAAGGAGATTGCATTGGTCCACATAAATTTGTATGCACTAGTTCAAGTGGTTTTGAGGCCCGCCAAGCTTTTCTTTTGGAAAAACATCCCTGTGATGCTTTTTAAGTACACAACTCTCACATATATAGATATATATATATACACATATATATATACATATATACATATATACATATATACATATATACATATATACATATACATATATATATACATATACATACATACATATACATATATATATATATATATATATATATATATACATATATATATATACATACATATATATATACATATATATATATATATATATATATATATATATATATATATATATATATACATACATATATATATATATATACATACATATATATATATATATATACATATATATATATATACATATATATATACATATATATATATATATGATCATTCTTCATAATTCTCGATAATCCATACGCCATATTTTTTTTGATAAAAGCTCCAAATTATGATAACTCAGATATCCGTATCTATGATGCCATAACACATTATCATTTGCTAATAAGACATTCAAGGCATGATCAAGACTTAGAGAGAAAAGTTTATTTTCAATCATAGGTATCTCAATAATAAGTGAACTCTTAGCATTGTCATAAACATGACATCTTAAATCTTAAAAAATAAGTGACCTTCAGTCAAAATTGCCCAACACTCAACAAATTAGACTTCAAGTCAGGAACATATAAAATATTTTCAATTGATTTCAAGCCATAGAAATCAAGTTTCACAGTACCTTTTCCATGATCTTTTCGAACATTACCATCATCCATTTTTACCTTTGTAGTAACAGATTTATCTAAATAAGAAAAGATCTCTGCACGACCTATCATATGATTGCTGCATCCACTATCGATGTACCAACCTTTTTCAGGATATTCTTTTATAGTAAAGCATGCAAGAAATAAATTTTCATTTGACCCCTTTTCATGTTCTTCTACAAAATTTGTATGTTTTTCTTTCAATCTACAAATGCTCAATGTGGCCATACTTTTTGCAAAAATGACAAAGAAGAGGCTTAGAGATTTCACCATTTTCATTACTTTCCTTTATTCGATAAAACCTTTCAATATGACCATATCTTTTGCAATAATTATACTGAAAAGATTTAAAATTTTTATCTTGGCCCTTACCTTCATTGCGATTCTGTTAAACTTTACCAAGACGTTCTCCACCTCTTCTGCCTTGAAAAGAACCTTATCTATTTCTTGGTGTACAATGCTGATTAATGCTTTCCTTTGAAGCATTCACTTTAGAATGAAGGGCTTTTTCCACTTTACTTTCATTAGACCTTTTCAATCTATTATATGACTGAAGAGAGCCAAGTAATGTACTAACTAAAAGTTTGGTTAGATCCTTGGATTCTTCTATAACAGCTACAATATGATCATATTTAACTGACAAGCTTTATAATATTTTTTTAACAACTCTTTGATAAGATAAATCTTCACCATAAATTCTCATTTGATTAACAATTTCTAGAACTTTTGAAAAAAACTGATCTAAAGAATCATTATCTTTCATGCTCAATGTCTCAAATTTTCGACGAACAGTTTGAAGTTTGACCATTAATACCTTAATATTACCTTGATAATCTTCTTGCAACAAATCCCAAGCATCTTTGAGGTTGCAGCTACTGAAATTCAAGAAAAATTACATCACCAATGGCCTGTTGAATGAAGAAGAGAGCTTTGGCATCCTTTTTTATGTTCTCTGGCTTTAATGCTCCTTCCTCTGTTAGGCCTTTCTTCACCAATTTTTATAAATCTTGTGAGATAAAAAGAGTCTTCATCTTCTTGCTTCAGAAATCATAGTCTTCTCCTTTGAATATTGGGATCACCGAGTTGATGGTATTGCCATTGAATGCCATTGGCTCTGATATTGCTTAATGAAAAACAGGACTAAAGATTTTTAAAGTAGCTAGGGGCTTCTTCAACGATGGTTAAAAAGTTGAGAAGAAAAATAAAATTGTTAAGGATAAATTTGAGAAAAGGTAAAAATGAAAGGATAAACATGCTCTCTGTATTATCTAGAATGATGTCATTTACAAAGATTTAAATAGAGATGAAAGAAAACATCGTGTAGCAAGAAATTAAAGGCACATTACCCACTATCTAATAACGTGCAAAATTAACTAGCCCACGTATAGATAAACTGAAAAGATAAAACCCATGAACAGATAAAATCCATGTATAGATAAACTAAAAATAAAATATGGGACACGTAGAGTGACTTGGTCTTTCAATAACTACAAAGTAGAGAACGTAGGACTCTGCGTTATCCAACTATAAAGTAGGAGAACATGGGACACCTCAATTCTGCATTATCTCAACATGAAGTATATGAGCCTGCCAAATTTATAATTAGTTATTAGCACAGGGTTGCTGAGAGCATTCCAGGATGGTCGCATATTTGTAGTGCATCTTTTCAAAAAATGGTGTAGAGCATGTTGAGTCGTGGAAAACTAGAAGTGGTTTCTGAAATTTTATATTTTTAAAAAAAAACAAATTTGACTCTTTGATCTATTGTTTTTTCAAATAAAGAATTGAAATAAAATTAAAAACAATCTTCTTCAGAAAATAAACACAATAGCCAAGCATTAGACATATTTATTTTCTTGTTATAATTTCATATTGATCGAGATATCAAGTAGCAAGAGAGATAGAATGCCATAATGGCAGAGATAATAAAGGAGACAATCCACAGTCTATCACTGCAACTAAATCCAGATGTCCAACCTGATTTTACAACAATTATTGTCAAAGAGAGGTTTGACTGGAGAATATAGTAAGAAAGTTCAGTTGTTTGAAATTCATGACATGGTATTCTTAATTATTTTATAATTATTTTACTTTTTTTGAATTTTTGAGAGAATATATCTAGAGTTTTTTCTCTCCCATCCATTTAATAGATAGAGATATTAAGCCAATTATTTTAATAAGAAACCTTAAGCTACCCTAGCCTACATCAATGACATTAAAATAGGCATCTTTCATAAGTGGCATTTTCAAAAATGAGATATACTTTAATGATGCAAGCTCCAACCAACGTGCACGCTATAATAGAAAAAAAGAGAAGATTGAAAAATATAAAAATTCTATTAATTAATTAAAAGTCTATCCCAAAGTAAACTCTAAATTATCTTTTATAGAGACAAGCTTTATAAATTATCAAAAATAATAAAATTTCTAAAAGTGCTACAAAATATAGTAACTCTAATATAATCAAAATATCTAAACAAGAAATAATACTTGATATCAGACTTGCTAATAACAATATCAAGATGATTTGAATTTATTTTCAGAAAAAATTAACAAAAGAAGTTTCTTAAAAATAGAGAATTTCCACTTAAGGCTCCTACCGGCACCTCCGATGAAGGAATTTGCTTATGAAATTTGGAGCCAATTGACCACATCATCAAAACATTTTTGATAGCCAGATTGAAAGTTGTGGCCATTGCAGTGAATGCTATATGTAAAATGACATTACCTAGTTGTCAAACACATATATTGGTTCTTAATTTTTGGCCAATTCAGTTTCTCCATCAAATCTTTGATCATAACAACCACATCATCTGAATAGTTTTTACAAAAAGGAATTATTCAAAGTTCAACCATGCAGTGAGTTTTCTTAAATAAGAGAATGATTACCATAGTATCCCAATGAAATAATAATAATAATAATGAAAAAAATAAAAACTATTTGATTATATGAATGCTTAATTAATGAATGAAATATTATATTTTATACACTTGGGGAGCATTTGGTATGGGTGATCCAACTAGGATCAATAGTGATTTATGAAATGATGAAAAAATCATCTCATTTGGTTGTATTGGATGATTCTGTATATGTAAAATGATCCAAAATAACGCTGACCAAATGAGATAATCCTATATATGCGGCGATGATCAAAAATCACAACTTGAGATGATTTTGGATTAAAATATATAAACCAAAATATTTTTTATTTACAATACATATACTATAATAGTAATAATTTATATATAACATGATATATAAAATTATTATATTGTAGTATACTATACTATAATATGCAGATATGTTATATTATAGACTTTTGCTATAATGCTTTTGGCTATATATGGATTGATGCCATAAATAATGAAACACCCAAGGGTACAAGGGCATCAAACAAAGGCATAAAATGAGTGAATTGTAGGTTTTAACAGAAAGAATTAAGGTTTGATATTTTAAAAAAATTATAATAAAAAGCAGTTGAATCCTATATTATATTACAATTTATCTATTATAATATGATATAATAAAATGTAATATGTTCTACTATAATAATATAATATATATATAATATAGTTTATATTTATATATATGATAATTTACAAAGGATAAGTCTTTCTTTAAGGAGCTCTTTAGCCTCGAAGATCCTTTTATTGCATTCTTGCTAAAGATGCAAGCTAAAAAGCAACTCTACCGATAACACTAACTTGACTTCCCTCGTTGGAAGTTGGTTCGAAAGATTGGGAATTCATTTTCATGTTACCACCATAAGGAGTTTGGCGAGTGACAGTTAAGCTGCAATGCTGCATTCCCCTAGCATAATAGGCCTATAGAGCCATCATTTTCACCTTTATGCATTAGGGCACACTTTAGTATGTTTTTCTAGCTTTTATTTCTTGCTTTCCTGCTTGCTCGCTAGCTTTCACGAACTTAGCGGCCTCAACACGGCCTGTGCGGCATAAGTGCCGGCCATGGTAGGGTGCTTTTCTAGCTGCTTTCTTAGTTGTGTTGTGCTCACCTGTGCTTATGTTCCTACTTCTTTCTTTCCAGCAGTCGTCGTAAGAGATGTTAGCTCACCACATTTTGAACCCAACTCATGTACCATTTTAATGGACAAACAACCTAACCTTTAAAACATACTATATAACTCCAAATGATGAAAAATCGACATTAAGGTACCAAACTTTTTCATTGATATTAATTTGTTTAAAAAATAAGCTTGTTATTTCTAAAGTAATTTTTATCCATTGAGTAATGATCCTTTTATCGGAACCAATTTTCGTCCTTGCTCAACAAATGGGTCTTATAGTCAAACTTTATTTGCCTTTGCATTCTCATGAGATCTAATATATGTCGGCCATTAAAATCAAACAAAGGTCAAAGAATATAATGTGAGCAATTTTAATATTTTATGGTTATTAATTTTAAATTTTTATAGCATATCAAGCATAGTGATGTTAAATTATCAATGATTGTTGATTACTGTAATATACCATATCAAACATAGTGATATTTTATCATTGGAGATCAAATCACCCTAAAATTAGGATTATCAATGATACCAACATGGTTACAAAAATGTCCCCTTAGGGTGACAAAATATTCTCTACTTTGATTTTGTTATCCATGTTTTGCTATTTATTGTACTTAAAGGTTTGGTGTCATTTTATTTTATCTTTGTAAAGGTGTTGATAGAAAAAACTAGCACTAGGTCTTTGTTTTGGTATTTGTCCTTTTTATTATTATTGTTATTATTATTATAATATGTTAGCCTTGTCTAGATTCATTTTTCCCTTGATGGGTGTGTTGACCCCAGATTAATTTTGATGATTACAAAACAGTTAGGCAACTCTAAGCTTGATACAGGGAAGTTCGGTCGCCTTGCAAGTAAGTATCTGCGTGCAAAATTTCATTGGTAAGAAAGTACTTCGTTTAATTGGCTTTGAATATTGTTTATTAGCTTGAGATTAACTGGTTAGCTAGCTTGTTATTCCATTTAGCTAACTGGCACGACTTTCAGCTAACTGGAAAACATTCTCAGTGCTTGGGCCGAACGTCATTGTATTTTAGCTAGCTGGTTAGCTAGCTTGTTAGCTAGCTGGAGATCCTTCAGCTAACTAATCTTCACATCACTGTAAGTTGGCCGAACGCTCTCCTTTTCTAGCTAACTGGTTAGCTAGCTCGTGGTGCCCTGATAGCTAACTGGAATTTGCTTTTAGTTGCCTGGCCGAACTGCCTCAAATTCTAGTTAACTGCTGAGCTAGCTGCCAGGTCTTCTAGCTAGTTGGCAGTTCCTTTAGCTAACTGCTTAGCTAACTATTGTATCCTGGAGCTAATTGGTTAGTTAGCTATTCTTCACTGTAAGCGTGTGGCCGTGCGTTTTGAATTTTAGTTAGCTGAAGAGCTAACTCCCTCTCTCCACTGGCCGTTTGCTTTCTCTGCTTAGCTAACTGGAAAGCTAGCTATCTTTTGGTTAGCTAACTGGGAAGCTAGCTATCTTTTCGTTAGTTAGCTGGAGAGCTAACTAAGCTGGACGGTTTCTATACTATTTTTTGAATTAGTTAGCTAGTGAGCTAACTGGCTATCTTTTAGCTAACTGAAGAGCTAACTCTCCATCTCCTTTTTTCCTGCAGCCGAGAGCTTTATACTTTTAGTTAGCTAGTGAGCTAACTAAGTGTTCTGAACTTTTTTGTCCTGGCCATTGCTTTTTCTGATAGTTGGCTAGAGAGCTAACTAGCAGCTTGTTTAGCTAACTAATGAGCTGCCTCTGGACGTTCTTTTTCAACCTTGGCCTCTCTTGTGAGCTAGGTGACTAGCTAGCTGGGGACTTTTGCTTAAGCCTTGGCCGAATGGTTTCTTGCTTCAGCTGCATGGAGTTATTCTTTCAGCCAACTACCGCCTGAGTTCTTGAGTTTATTTTTCCTCTCTTACTCTCTCTCTATTGCTATTTTAAGCTACACTTAACTTTTGGATTTTTGAATTTTTGCAGTACTCTTCCTTCCTCAAATGGAGATCAGTATTCAATGCTTAAGGGAAACATTTATAACGGATATATTTTCTTCCGTTTTTATTTCCATTTGTTCCTAATGTATCTAACGGATCTTTTCTTGTTGGATGATTATAAAAAGGTGGGATTTGAAGCTTTTCAAGCAATCAAGACTTCAACTACTTCGACCTCGTTCATTTATTGTTGAGTTTATTGCTTCAAAAATTGTAAAGTATACTCTGAATATTTTCTCATTGTGGGAGCTTCTCTTTATCATTCCTTGATCATTTTTGTAAAAGGGTTAGTGTTAACCCTGATTATTTTGGACTTCCTTGTGCCTTGAAACAAGAGGACTAGCCTAGGTTTGGCTAGGGGTTTTGGCTTCCTTGTGCCGTGAAATAAGAGGACTAGCCTGATATGGCTAGGGGTGTTTGGCTACCTTGTGCCATATAAACAAGAGGGCTAGCCTAGTTTGGCTAGAGGTTGTAATCGTTGTGATATGATTAGTGGAATTCCCAAAGGTTTTGGGGAGTGGATGTAGGTGCTGAGTTTGGCACCGAACCACTGTAAACTTTTATGTGTTTGTGGTTGTTTGATTCTCTAATGTTATCATTCTGTGCACTCCACTACACCGCTGCCAATCAAGATTAGGGTTTAAGCACATACTTACATAGTAATCAATTTATTTTTAATAACCCAATTCACCCCCCTCTTGGGTTGCTACATCTGGGTAACAAGTGGTATCAGAGCAGAGTGCTCTTGATTTCTATAGCTTTGATTAGCTTGGATTCAAAGATCAGTAGTAATCCCAATGAGTTCTATGTTGACTGAAGGACAATCAACTAATAGACCACCTTTGTTCAATGGAACCAATTACACATTTGGAAAGCACGAATGAAAATCTTCATTCAAGCACTAGATTATGATTTATGGGGAATCATAATTAATGGACCACACACACCCACTATTATGATTAAAAATGTTAATATTGCAAAGCCTGAATCTGAATGGGATGAGCAAGACAAAAAAAATTAGCTCAATTAAATGCTAAGGCTATGAATGTTCTTTATTGCTCTCTTGATGCAAATGAGTTTAATCGCATATCTACTTGTATATTCGCTAAGGAAATCTGGGATAGAATTGAAGTCACCCATGAGGGTACAAATCAAGTCAAGGAATCCAAAATAAATATGTTGTTCATAAGTATGAATTATTTAAGATAGATCATGCTGAAAATATTACTGATATGTTTATAAATTTACTGATATTATTAATGGATTGAAAAGTCTTAAAAAATCTTATGCTAACAGTGATCTTGTTAGAAAAATCTTAAGATCTTTACCTAGGACATGGGAAGCAAAAGTCACTGCAATTCAAGAAGCAAAAGATCTCAACAATTTATCACTTGAAGAGTTGATCGGTTCTTTGATGACTCATGAGCTTTAGCAACGACAACATATCGATGAAGATGAATCAAAGAAGAAAAGGACTATGGATTTGAAGAGTATAACTCAAGAAGATGAAAGTGAATAAACCACTAATGACAGTGAGAAAGATGATGAAATGACACTTATTTCAAGGAAATTTAAAAGGTTCATGAAGAGAAAGAAATTTGGAAAAAGAAAACAATTTGTCAAAGGAGACCATAGCAAAGATAAGAGTGAACCTCCTACATGCTATGAGTGCAAGAAGCTTGGACACATCAGACCAGATTGTCACTATTAAAGAAAGGATCTAAAAGAATAAAGAAGAAGGCAATGATGGCCACTTGGAGCGACAGTGAAGCAACAAGTTTAGAAGATGAAGAACAAACTGAAGTTGCAAATGTTTGCTTCATGGCTGATAATGATGAGGTAAGCTCTAACTTTTTAGATGACTTTACCTTTGATGAATTGTAATGTGCATTTTATGAATTATTGATGATTTTGCAAATTTAAGTTCAAAAAGCAAAGAATTGAAAAATGAAATCAAAAATCTTACACTTGAAAAAGAAAAATTTCAAAGGATAATAAATCATTGTTAAAGGAAAACCAAGATTTAAAAATGAAGTGGATAAATTAAAACCAATTGTTGATAGATTTAGTCTAAGTTCAGAAAAATTAGAAATGATTTTAAATAGTCAAAGAGCTGTTTACAATAGAGCTGGTCTTGGATACAATACTTTTAAAAGACAAATTTTTGAAAAATATTTATGAGCATGCTGATGATTCTACTAAGATTACATGTTTTAAATGTAAAAAAATTGGACACAAAGCTTATATTTGTCAAACACAAAAGATAAGAAAAATATGGGTTCCAAAAGGAACCATCTTGACTAACCCCAAAGGACCCAAGAAAGCTTGGGTACCTAAAAATTAAAATTAAAATTGTGTATGCAGGTGTGTCTTGCAACCCGAGCAATTAAAAGACAATGGTACTTGGATAGCGGGTGCTCAAGACACATGACCGTGATGAATCGCAATTCATCACTTTGGAAGCAAAAGATGGAGGTGCTGTTACTTTCGATGATAATGGCAAGGAAAAATAATTGGCATTGGAAAAATAGGTATCACACCTCATGCTTATATTGATAATGTTTTGCTTGTGAAAGGACTGAAACATAATTTACTTAGCATTAGTCAACTATGTGACAAAGGATTTAATGTTACTTTTAAATCATCTCTATGCATTGTTAAAAATCCTGCAAATGAAAATATGAAATTTGTTGGTCATAGGCATGGTAATGTATACATTGTTAATTTAAATGATTTGCATGAACAAAATATTGATTGCCTAGTTGCTACAAATAATAAAACTGATAATAGTTGGTTATGGCATCGTAGGCTAGCTCATGCAAGCATGGATTTACTATCTAAATTAATTAAGAAGGATTTAGTACATGGTTTGCCAAAACTTGTTTTTGAAAAAGATAAGATTTGTAATGCTTGTCAATTTGGAAAACAAACCCGAGTTTCTTTTAAATCAAAGAATTTAGTTTCAACTACTAGACCTTTGGAGCTCTTGCATATGGATTTATTCGGTCCTACAAGAACAACTAGTCTAGGAGGTAAAAGATACGGTTTTGTTGTTATTGATGATTTCTCTCGCTTTACATGGGTTTTATTTCTATCTAGTAAAGATGAAGCATTTTCAGCATTTCAAAAATTATTCAAAAGAATTACAAATGAAAAGAATTCTTCTGTTTTATCGATACGAAGTGATCATGGAAAAGAATTTGAAAACAAATCTTTTGAAGAATTTTGTAATGAAAATGGAATTGAACATAATTTTTTCTGCACCAAGAACACCACAACAAAATGGAGTAGTTGAAAGAAAGAATAAAACATTAGAGGAAATGGCACGTACCATGTTGTGTGAAAGCCATCTTCCAAAATATTTTTGGGCAGAAGCTATTAACACTGCCTGTTATATTTTAAATCGTGCATTAATCAGACCTGTTTTGAAAAAGACTCCATATGAACTTTGGAAAGTAAGAAAACCTAATATAAGTTACTTTCATATTTTTGGATGCCGATGTTTTGTATTAAATAATAGAAAATCAAACCTTAATAAATTTGATGCTAGCCTGATGAAGGAATTTTTCTTGGATATTCTTTACATAGTAGAGCTTTCAGAATATTC
The DNA here is from genome assembly GCA_900491605.1 of Calamus simplicifolius. Lineage (NCBI taxonomy): Eukaryota > Viridiplantae > Streptophyta > Magnoliopsida > Arecales > Arecaceae > Calamus > Calamus simplicifolius. The sequence continues at coordinate 106,353 of UESW01004722.1, forward strand.
AACAAAAAGACTTTAGTAGTTGAAGAATCAATTCATGTTATCTTTGATGAATCTAATGATCTTCCATCAAGGAAGGGAAAAGGTATAAATGATGCAGATGACATTGAAGATCAATTCAAGGACATCACACTGAAGGATAAGATCGACACATATACACAAGAGGTAAATGGAGAAGGGAACGCTGACCTACCTGAAGCCTCACAAGGTAATGATGAATTAGAAAGAGGTTGGAGGTATGTTCTTAGTCACCCCAAAGATCTAATTATTGGTGATCCTTCTCAAGGAGTTAGAACTAGATCGTCATTTAGAGATATTTGTAATAATTTAGCATTTGTATCTAAAATTGAACCTAAATGTTATGATGATGCTAAAAATGATGTTGATTGGATTAATGCCATGCATGAGGAACTTAACCAATTTGAAAGAAATAATGTTTGGACTCTTATTGAAAGACTCATAATCATCAAATTATTGAAACTAAATGGGTTTATAGAAACAAATTAGATGAACATGGTAATATAATTAGAAATAAGGCAAGATTGGTAGCTAAGGTTATAATCAAGAGGAGGGGATTGATTTTGATGAAACTTATGCCCCTGTTGTTAGATTAGAAGCTATTAGATTACTTATTGCTTATGCTTGTTATATGAATTTTAAATTGTATCAAATGGATGTTAAAAGCGCTTTCTTGAATGGATATATTGCTGAACAAGTTTTTGTGGAACAACCACCGGCTTTGAAAATCACTTGTTTCCAAATTACGTTTACAAATTAAACAAGGCTTTATATGGTTTGAAGCAAGCGCCCCGGGCATGGTATGAAAGATTAAGCAAATTCTTGATTAGTAATAATTTTATTCGAGGAACTGTGGATACAACTTTATTTATTAAAAGATAAAATAAGATATATTAATTATTTAAGTCTATGTTGATGATATCATATTTGGTGCCACTAATGATTCTTTGTGCAAAGACTTTGCTAAGCTTATGCAGGGAGAGTTTGAGATGAGTATGATGGGTGAGCTGACCTACTTTCTCGGACTACAAATTAAACAAAGCAAAGATGGGATCTTCATAAGCCAATCCAAATACACCAAAGAAATGATCAAGAAGTTTGGCATGGAGACATCTAAGAGTATCGGTACCCCTATGAGCTCATCATGTAGACTTGAATCTTATAATTCTAAAAAATCTAATGATTTAAAATTATATAGAGGCATGATTGGATCATTATTATATTGGTAGCTAAGGGTTATAATCAAGAGGATGGGATTGATTTTGATGAAACTTATGCCCCTGTTGCTAGATTAGAAGCTATTAGATTAATTCTTGCTTATGCTTGTTATATGAATTTTAAATTGTATCAAATGGATGTTAAAAGTGCTTTCTTGAATGGATATATTGCTGAACAAGTTTTTATGGAACAACCACCCGGCTTTGAAAATCACTTATTTCCAAATCACATTTACAAATTAAACAAGGCTTTATATGGTTTGAAGCAAGCACTCCGGGCATGGTATGAAAGATTAAGCAAATTCTTGATTAGTAATAATTTTATTCGAGGAACTGTGGATACAACTTTATTTATTAAAAGACAAAATAAAGATATATTAATTATTCAAGTCTATGTTGATGATATCATATTTGGTGCCACTAATGATTCTTTGTGCAAAGACTTTGCTAAGCTTATGCAGGGAGAGTTCGAGATGAGTATGATGGGTGAGCTGACCTACTTTCTCGGACTACAAATTAAACAAAGCAAAAATGGGATCTTCATAAGCCAATCCAAATACACCAAAGAAATGATCAAGAAGTTTGGCATGAAGACATCCAAGAGTATCGGTACCCCTATGAGCTCATCATGTAAACTTGAATCTTATAATTCTGAAAAATCTATTGATTTAAAATTATATAGAGGCATGATTGGATCATTATTATATTTAACTGCTAGTAGGTCAGATATTTTATTTAGTGTTTGCATGTGTGCAAGATATCAAGCCAATCCTAAAGAATCACACTTGCTTGCGGTTAAAAGAATATTTAAATATTTAAATAGAACAATAAATTTGGGTATATGGTATGATAAACAATCTAGCATTGATTTAATAGGATACACTGATTCTGACTTTGCTGGATGTAAATTAGATAGAAAATCAATCACTGGAACCTGCCAGTTTCTAGGTGTTAACTTAATTTCATGGTTTAGCAAAAAGCAAACTTCAGTAGCATTGTCTACGGCCGAGGCCGAATACATTGCAACTGGAAGTTGCTGTGCTCAAATTTTATGGATTAAGCAACATCTAGAAGATTATGGTATTAAACAAAAGGCTATACCTATAAAATGTGATAATACAAGTGCAATCAATTTAACTAAGAATCCTATTCAACATTCCAGAACCAAACATATTGAAATTAGACATCATTTCATTAGAGATCACGTAAATAATGGAAATATTGTTATTGAATTTCTAAACACTGAAAATCAAATTGCTGATATTTTTACTAAGCCTCTTGATGAAATAAAATTTTATGAAATCAGAAGAGAATTGGGAATGTTTGATCCAACCATTAATGAATCAATTAATGAATTGATATGATATCTAATTGATGCGACCTATTTTAAATCAAATCAATTAAAGGGAACATCCTGTCAAATGAATTGCTTGAGTATGCTGCATGCTTTAAGTCTTTTCATCTTTATGAATGCCAACTGTTATACTTCCTAATTCCATCCACCAACCGAACGTTTGAAGCCTTTTTTTTGATTTTATTCATGACAGTTACCTGACCAGCAACCAAACAGTCACCTGGCCAGCTAACCATCAAGCCATCTCTATATAAACTTTTACCAAATCAATTCTTTCATTCCACAATCGTCTCCCTCAACCGAGCGTCTTCACCGAGCGTCCTCTCTCCTCTCATCCTCTCTTCCTCTCTCATCCTCTCTTCATTCCATTGATCTCTTTCTTTCCTCCATTCATTCAATCATTCCATCTTGAAGATAGTAGATGGCTCCCAAGAAGGCAGTCGCTAGAGATGATGATTGTGCCGATCTTCGCTGGAAGTCTTCTATTCCTTCATCTCATATAAACTCCCTTCTTGCATCTAAATCCTTTGCTCATGGAAGGTTAGTTGATTTTAACTTCTTAGAACAAGAAGGTTTTAAAATTGGAAAGCTTTTAATTAATCAAGGTTGGGATAAGCTTCTTTCTACCAAGAGACCTATTTATCCTGAGCTTATTAGGGAATTCTATGAAAATATCTCTTTTGGTAGTGAAACTATCTCTTCCTTTGTGAAAAAGACTAAAATCGACCTAGACTACAAAACGTTAGGATGTGCTCTTAATATTCCATCTGATGGTTTCTTAGAAGTCTTACCCAGTGAATATGGATATAAAATAGGTTTAATCCTTAATATTGATGATTGTGAAGCCAGTAATATTGAAACTCTAGATGCAACATGCTATCTGTAGAAAATAGACTGTTTCACAGTATCATCGCCAAAATCCTAGCCCCTCGTGCTGGTTCGTTTAATGTAGTAAATGATAGGGACATATGTATAATGTATGACATCTTAATAGAAGACCCTGTTGATCTACCTCAACTGATGTTGACCGTAATGAAAGAATCCTTGTCTAGATCTAAGGCTACATTGCCCTACGGAATGTTTCTCACTTATGTATTTGAGTTTTTCAATATTAAGCTTAAGGGAGAAACTGTAGTGGCATTACGTCACTCTGACGTTTTTAATGCTCATTCACTGCACCGTATGGACTTTGCCAAACGGAATGGTATTTGGTTAAAGGTTAGGTCTAGAACTGGTCAGTCTAGTATGCCACCGCCAACTGTAATACCACCGCCAACTGTAACTCAATCTGCTTGTTCTCCTCAGAACTTCTTCAACTTTGACTTCAACCATCCGAATCCTTACCTTGCTGCTATGTCTGATGATCAAAATTCTTTTCAATCTGATCCACCCAATATAAATGCTCCTGGACCTTCTTATCGTAATGACAATCAAGGTCCTGCTCCTCTTCCTGTAGTACGTATAAGTGATGATCAAATTCGCCTCATTATCAATGAATTGACCCTTGCCTCTTCTAGTCGAAGCTCTGGAGACAGCGCTTCTTCTGTCAATGATCAGACTCTCGTTCCACATATTTCTTCTGTTTTTGAAAACATATCTCAGTTTAAACTTATTCTTGAGAGACTTGTCCATGATGTGAACATTCTTAATGGAAGAGTTTTTCATCACAATGAATCTGTCATGGAGCGGATCCTAAAAGAGATTAATTTCCTAAAGGTAAGCTTGAGAATTTTGAAACTAAGGCAGAGTGGGTAGAGCATCGAGTGAGATCTACAGAGACCCAGACCCGGGATGCAGCAAATGTTGTTGACCATTGGACTGCAACCCTCTCAAGGCTGAGTCAACTCATGGAGACTCTCATCACTCTTTCTGCCGCCTCTGCGCCTGATGCTTCTTTTTCTCATCCGCACCTTTGGACTCCACCGACACGGCCTTCCTCCGACAAGCTAGGATCTTCAAACAAACCAAATGTTTCTTCAGTGCATATTTCTTCTTCTGATGATGACAAGTGATTATGTTTGACTTATGTTGTAACCGTACTTAGTACTGTTTATGTGATGCATGTTTATGACTATGTTTTATGACTTGAGACCATGGCGTGTAATGTTTGTATTACTCTATTTTGTAATGATCTGAATGACTACTCAAATTATGTATAATTGCTTACATCTTCTTGATATATTATGCTTAAATTTATTGCAAAACTCTTCAAACTTTTTTTGATTAATGATAAAAAGGGGGAGAAGATTATTACATATATTAAGGAATGGAGTAAAGTAACAACTCCATATATTCAGGGGGAGAAAAAGGGTTCACTTATTCAGTTTGACAGGGAAGAAATTAATGTTTTCTGATTACACTCCTATCACTTCCTATATTTGCTCTTTATATGCTTAAATGTTTTGTCATCATCAAAAAGGGGGAGATTGTTGACCCCAGATTGATTTTGATGATTACAAAACAGTTAGGCAACTCTAAGCTTGATACAGGGAAGTTCGGTCGCCTTGCAAGTAAGTATCTACGTGCAAAATTTCATTGGTAAGAAAGTACTTCGTTTAATTGGCTTTGAATATTGTTTATTAGCTTGAGAGTTAACTGGTTAGCTAGCTTGTTATTCCATTTAGCTAACTGGCACGACTTTCAGCTAACTGGAAAACATTCTCAGTGCTTGGGCCGAACGTCATTATATTTTAGCTAGCTGGTTAGCTAGCTTGTTAGCTAGCTGGAGATCCTTCAGCTAACTAATCTTCACATCACTGTAAGTTGGCCGAACGCTCTCCTTTTCTAGCTAACTGGTTAGCTAGCTCGTGGTGCCCTGATAGCTAACTGGAATTTGCTTTTAGTTTCCTGGCCGAACAGCCTCAAATTCTAGTTAACTGCTGAGCTAGCTGCCAGGTCTTCTAGCTAGTTGGCAGTTCCTTTAGCTAACTGCTTAGCTAACTATTGTATCATGGAGCTAACTGGTTAGTTAGCTATTCTTCACTGTAAGCGTGTGGCCGTGCATTTTGGAATTTTAGTTAGCTGAAGAGCTAACTCCCTCTCTCCACTGGCCGTTTGCTTTCTCTGCTTAGCTAACTGGAAAGCTAGCTATCTTTTCGTTAGCTAACTGGGAAGCTAGCTATCTTTTCGTTAGTTAGCTGGAGAGCTAACTAAGCTGAGCGGTTTCTGCACTATTTTTGAATTAGTTAGCTAGTGAGCTAACTGGCTATCTTTTAGCTAACTGAAGAGCTAACTCTCCATCTCCTTTTTTCCTGCAGCCGAGAGCTTTATACTTTTAGTTAGCTGGAGAGCTAACTATCCATTGATTAGTTAGCTGGTGAGCTAACTAAGTGTTCTAAACTTTTTTTGTCCTGGCCGTTGCTTTTTATGATAGTTAGCTAGAGAGCTAACTAGCAGCTTGTTTAGCTAACTAATGAGCTGCCTCTGGATGTTCTTTTTCAACCTTGGCCTCTCTTGTGAGCTAGCTGACTAGCTAGCTGGGGACTTTTGCTTAAGCCTTGGCCGAATGGTTTCTTGCTTCAGCTGCCTGGAGTTATTCTTTCAGCCAACTACCGCCTGAGTTTTTGAGTTTGTTTTTCCTCTCTTACTCTCTCTCTATTACTATTTTAAGCTGCACTTAACTTTTAGATTTTTAAATTTTTGCAGTGCTCTTCCTTCCTCAAATGGAGATCAGCATTCAATGCTTAAGGGAAACATTTATAACGGTTATATTTTCTTTCCATTTTTATTTCCATTTGTTCCTAATGTATCTAACGGATCTTTTCTTGTTGGATGATTATAAAAGATGGGATTTGAAGCACACCATGACGATTCGGAAAAAGAGTTTTTAAAGAGAAAGAAAATCCAAGAAAAGAGCTCATATTGCATATTGTTGAGTGGTTGTTGCTGTGCATTCAAGTTCATTCATTGCTCCAAAAAGTTGTCCGGATCTTTGAAGCTTTTTAAGCAATCAAGACTTCAGCTACTTCAACCTCGTTCATTTATTGCTGAGTTTATTGCTTCAAAAATTGTAAAGTATACTTTGAATATTTGCTTATTGTGGGAGCTTCTCTTTATCATTCCTTGATCATTTTTGTAAAAGGGTTAGTGTTAACCCTGATTATTTTGGGCTTCCTTGTGCCTTGAAACAAGAGGACTAGCCTAGGTTTGGCTAGGGGTTTTGGCTTCCTTGTGCCGTGAAACAAGAGGACTAGCCTGGAATGGCTAGGGGTGTTTGGCTACCTTGTGCCGTATAAACAAGAGGGCTAGCCTAGTTTGGCTAGAGGTTGTAATCGTTGTGATATGATTAGTGGAATTCCCAAAGGTTTTGGGGAGTGGATGTAGGTACTGAGTTTGGCACCGAACCACTATAAACTTTTGTGTATTTGTGGTTGTTTGATTCTCTACTGTTATCATTCTGTGCACTCCACTACATCGTTGTCAATCAAGATTAGGGTTTAAGCACATACTTGCATAGTAATCAATTTGTTTTTAATAACCCAATTCATCCCCCTCTTGGGTTGCTACATTTGGGCAACAGGGTGATTCAAACTATCATTTTGCTTCAAATTTTTTTGACTTGATGTAAAAATTTAAATTGAAAAATATTATTCTATTTATAACAAATATTGTATAATAATTCTTTCATAGATATCTATTACATATACGTACTCACACACATACACAAATACATATACATGGAGAGAGAGAGAGAGGGAGAGAGAGAGAGGAGCTGTGTTTTGGCTTAGCTTTAATTTTATGTTCATGGTATGGACAAGGACTAAGGATGAGGCACAAGAAAGCACCTTTTTCTATAATGCTGGATGCCAATAGATTTAGTTTTTTCAATCAATAGAAATTAGATATATGTAACTTGGATTCAAGTCTGGTCTTTATGATAATTCTTGATCTTAATAAATTTTGATTAGGCCTTTATCTAATTCTTGATCTTAATAAATTTTGATGAATTATTTCAATCTTTTCTTTTCAAAAAAAAAAAAAACTTTACCAAAAGAGTTATTTATGCTTTTATATATTTCTTGAGTCCTGTTTGACAAGAACAAGGCATAAATGAGTTCAATGTTGACTTAGATCTAATACAAATTAATGTCAACAAACAAGATATTTTTTTTTAATTTTATTTTCTCATTGAATTTTAGTCTTATCCAAAGTTATAAAAAATTTTGCGCCGTTCATCTTTATATTTTTGTGGGGTCTTGCTTTTTCAATTATTGACTTCCTTGAGTATTATTAAATTAATCTTTTTCTTTCATATTAAATGATGATTATTTTTTAGAAAGTTTTTTTCTTCAAATCACCTCTTTTAAACCATTAATCATTTAGTTTGATTGTACCTTCCTCTAGAGAAAAGCTTTTTTTTCTTTTTTTTTTCTTATCTTTCACCCAAAATATGTTTTATGATCTATCGATGGATCATGATCAATTATGACCATGTATCAAAAGATTTAATATGGTGCATACATGCACATACAAACATATACATACATGAGCATCATGTAAAATATTAATATTTTAATTTTAGTGATGTGATATCTATTCATCAAATATTTTCAACTTAGTTGGTCAAAAAGTCTTCACCATCAAAGAGCAAAACAATATTTTCTTTTTTATACTCACATGACCTATATCCAGTCATGACTTGTCATTTCTCAAGGTTGCTTCTAATATTAATTTTTTTCCTATTTAATTAATAAGGATCCACAATAAACTAATGAATAATATAGTCTTGATTCAATGCATCGATAGATTTACTTGAAAAAAAAAAAAAGATTAGCTTAAGTTCACATTTATGATTAGATGTCATTGTTAAATGTTCTTAAAAGTTTGTCTATTTGCATGAAGTACAATATGAAAAGTCGGTCAAAATGACGACTTTGCTGTCAATGACCCAATGAAGAAAAATTCAACTTGCACTTGCTCCAAAATGAAAAATTTTGAAATCCTTACATGCTGAAAAATATCGTTGGTATCTTTTTATACAATATCTTACATGTAATTGGTTTGTTGATAACCAGAAGAGGTGTTAAAATGACAATTAATTTTTCTTTCCATGACATAGTAAATAGAGACAAACAAAATTGGATAATAATGTAAGATCTTTGTATAGTGGAAATTGATAGGGCCTGTCAGGCCCATGAACAATAAAAATAGAAAATTTTAAAATTTTTTAGGCTGGTCCTAGACGGCCTCGCTGGCCTATCGGGTCCTTTCTTTAAGGATGCAGTGGGCATTTAATTTCGTTCCGCTACAGCAAGCATCCGTCATAATGAAGAGAGAGAACAACAGGAAAAAAGAGCTATATGATGAGTGGGTTCCTCTAAGGACCGCCTTTTGTCAATAATGTCCTATGGGCAAATCAATGGGCTGCATTTAATGATACGGAGACTAAAGATAAATCCTAGGCGGCCCTTCATATCTAAGCGGCCCCTCCTCATAATAAATCCTAGGCGGCCCTTCATTCTAAGCGGCCCCTCCTCACGATAAATCCTAGGCGGCCCTTCATTCTAAGCGGCCCCTCCTCACGATAAATCCTAGGCGGCCCTTCATATCTAAGCGACCCCTCCTCATAATAAATCCTAGGCGGCCCTTCATGTCTAAGCGGCCCCTCCTCACGATAGATCCTAGGCGGCCCTTCATGTCTAAGCGGCCCCTCCTCATAATAAATCCTAGACGGCCCTTCATTCTAAGCGGCCCCTCCTCACGATAAATCCTAGGCGGCCCTTCATTCTAAGCGGCCCCTCCTCACAATAAATCCTAAGCGGCCCCTCCTCATAATACATCCTAGGCGGCCCTTCATATCTAAGCGGCCCCTCCTCATAATAAATCCTAAGCGGCCCCTCCTCATAATAAATCCTAGGCGGCCCTTCATTCTAAGCGGCCCCTCCTCACGATAAATCCTAAGCGGCCCTTCATTCTAAGCGGCCCCTCCTCACAATAAATCCTCATAATAAATCCTAGGCGGCCCTTCATATCTAAGCGGCCCCTCCTCACAATAAATCCTAGGCGGCCCTTCATTCTAAGCGGCCCCTCCTCACAATAAATTCCAGGCGGCCCTTCATGTCTAAGCGGCCCCTCCTCATAATAAATCCTAGGCGGCCCTTCATATCTAAGCGGCCCCTCTTCACAATAATTCCTAGGCAGCCTCTCTCTCTCTCGACGGCCTCCTCAACGGCATTTATGTGCCAAGACATTTATAGGTCTTATAAATTCAAATTGGATAAGAGCATTCAATGTCAAAGTCACGAACCATTAGGAGAGAGAGAGAGAGACGGTAGAGGAAGTCCTGAGCGGCCTTTTCCTCAACGACCTTCCTCAATGGCCATTCTGGGTGACAGTCCTAGGTGGCCTTTCCCTCAACGGCCACCCTAGGCGGCCTTTCTAGGCGACCATCCTTGGTGGCCTTTTCAGGCGGCCTTTCTAGGCGGTTTCGGTTTCAGACTCCCAATGCCACCACGACGATGGCTCCCTATCGCATTTATGTGCCAGGGCATTTATGGTCTTATAAAGGCTACATGCATTTATAGCTGCCACGTTGACTCCCTTTTTGGCTCCATGCATGAACGTAAGGGTGCTTCGATAATAACTTCGGGACGTCTTCATCTTAGGCGGTCCCGAAATCTTCTCCCAGCTAGGCGGCTCCCAAGCAATCCTAGGCGGCCACCGACACCCCCATGACGGCGGCCCCGAGCGTTCCTAGGCAGCCACACCGATCCCAAGAGGCCCTTGGCGGCTCCCGAGCAGTCCTAGGCGGCCCCGACCTTAGTCGATAACGGCCTTGCCGGACCTAAGCCCCCAGCGGCCCTTCCTTAGTGGCTTCCAGCTCGGACACGCGTGGGCCCTACAGTGGCTGTTCATCACGTCATCTTTTGGATTAATAAATTATGGCCACTTACTTTAATGAGATAATTAAGTGGTCATCTGTCTCTGACGAGATGGCGCCTAAAGCTCTGACATTCCACTAAGAGGTAAGCTTTATCGAAAGTTATCATTCATCATAAAATTCTTGACAAGTGGCGGCATTTGGGCCTCACAGATGTCAGCCCTGACATTTCACCCACCAAAAGTACTCAGTCATCATGACACTTCAGCCACTCGGACTAAATGAGCCCCAAAAGTCATGGTCCATCATGAGGCCCCACGTGACTCACTCCCACTAGATGACAAAGATTCAAACTTCTCAAGCAAGCTACACAGAGTACAATGGTGAATAAAGAAGGTAAGAGGTAACTCAAAAAAGGACTCAACTCACTCACTCTGGGGGGCTTTTTTCTTTCTCTTTCGAGCTTTCTCAAGCTCACGGCTGTTGCCCAGAGCACTAACTTGAGCGTCGGAGGGTCCCCGCCGGAATACCCGGCCGTGGGACTTCTTGCAGGCTTTGAAGACAAAGGAAGGGCTCCGATATTTCTATGGAGGAACGGCGACGCTCAAGGACGCCGACTCAAAGTGATCGGGCATCAACAGATTGGCGCGCCAGGAAGGGGCGGCATGCTAAAGGAAAGAAGCTCTGTCTCCCTGAGCTATAAGCCTTTGTCCCCTTTAAGATAGCCATGGTGGCATGCGCATACTGAAGGTCCTCACCAATCATGCTGGGGGGCATCCACACCGCACTAGCAGCAAAAGAATGTCATGAAGCTTTCAGGAGATTGCAGTCTCCTACCCCCCGCTCAAGCTGCCACTCCTCTCCTTACTCATCTTCTGAGCCATTTGGGAAAGATCCTAATTCTAAGGTGAAGAAGAATCTGGATGAACAACACCAGTGGCCTGGAAGAGCTCGTCAAAGGCTCAACAATCAGTCGGAGGTAGATTGCAACATGGTCAAAAGAATAATTTTCAAAAAGGGGCAAACTTGGGACATTATCCATACCCCGTCACTCCAAGCATTTGTAGGCATTTTAATTTCTGGTGGTAGTAGGCCAAGAGGTGTTGATGCAATTAATGCAAGGTGAAAGATGAAGATAGTTCCAGCTGCTCTCAGACTTCAACACTGAGGGTGACCAATTCCTTCAAAGGAAAAACTACGCAAGGGCGAAAAGCTATGAAAGAGGAGTCAGGACGTAAGCCTCTGGATCGAAAGCGGGATGAGCTCAAATCATGTGTACGTAGACACAAGCTTGTGGAGGAGGTGGGAGAGCTTGCAAAGGATTTCCCTTACATGCATAACGTCGAAGAAGATTTTGAGCAATTGAAGGCTTCTGAGGATTGTTCCCAGTTACTTGGGGAGGGAAACCAGATTTCGGAAAAAGGTCTTTGCAACTTCTCCACCACTTCAAAAAACCAAGAATCTGAAACCAAAAGTCGCTAGATTCCAATACTGTGACTGCGGCAGAAGAAACTAATAGGGAGAGTATCCAAAAAAAAAAAAAAACCCTCATATATTAAATGATGCTGGTGGACATCTGACGAGGGAAGAGTTAGCATCCTCAGCAATGGACAAGTGATGACGCCCAAGCGAGGACAGACCACTAGCGGGCTGAAGTACCCAGGTCAGCAGCAGGGGACCAATTTCTCCAAAAGAAAAGCTCCCAAGCCCTTAATCGACACCAAACACAATGCAAAGGCAAAAAGCCTTGAAAGCTAAGTATGCCACACTCTGAGAACAAAGTTTCTTTTCATATAATCCAGCAGATTTCTTTTTATTTGACTTTCTAACCCCTCAGCGCCCCAAGGGACACAGACACCCCGGACCGGCACAAGAAACCTCCGGAGGTTCAAGCCCTGTGTCCTAAGTGGCCCTGAGCTAAACCCCTGTGGCAATGCTGTACAAAAAAAAAAAAAAAAGAAGTTTTTTCATTCAATTTCTCAAAAAACCACTCGGGCCAGCCAAGCGACCGCCGAGGTAGTTTTTCGGTAGCCCCGCGATCATAAGGACACCCCCGGATCGGTGTGAGAAACCTCCGAGGAGGTTCAAGTCCTATGGTCTCGGCGGCTCCGAGTCAAACTCCCGGACCGGCCGAGCGACCCCCGAAATATTTTCAAAATGACTTTAGTGGTCCCGAGATCATAGACACCCCGGGCCGGCCAAGAAACCCCCGAGGCGGTTTTATTTTCACCCCATCAATAAAGGTCACCCTTCGGGGTTCAAAAGGAACCTGAGCCTGGTCAAAGCACCCTCAGGTCACCCTCCGGGGTTAAAGGCTCCCGAGCATGGTCCCATCACAGCGACTCTCGGGTCACCCTTCGGGGTTCAAAAGGAACCTGAGCCTGGTCCAAGCACCCTCAGGTCACCCTCCGGGGTTAAAGGCTCCCGAGCATGGTCCCATCACAGCGACTCTCGGGTCACCCTTCGGGGTTCAAAAGGCTCTCAACGGTTTTATTGCAGCCTCGTTGGCTCTATCTCTCATCCTCAGCGACATCAGTGTAGCTCCATCAGCTCTATGTAAGGCCCCTAGCCGGCCCTCGGCTGGTCCTAGGCGGCCACAAGTATGTTAGGCCCCTAGCCGGCCCTCGGCTGGTCCTAGGCGGCCACAGTATGTTAGGCCCCTAGCCGGCCCTCGGCTGGTCCTAGGCGGCCACAAGTATGTTAGGCCCCTAGCCGGCCCCTGGTCCTAGGCGGCCACAGTATGTTAGGCCCCTAGCCGGCCCTCGGGCTGGTCCTAGGCGGCCACAAGTGTTAGGCCCCTAGCCGGCCCTCGGGCTGGTCCTAGGCGGCCACAAGTATGTTAGGCCCCTAGCCGGCCCTCGGCTGGTCCTAGGCGGCCACAAGTATGTTAGGCCCCTAGCCGGCCCTCGGGCTGGTCCTAGGCGGCCACAGTATGTTAGGCCCCTAGCCGGCCCTCGGCTGGTCCTAGGCGGCCACAGTATGTTAGGCCCCTAGCCGGCCCTCGGCTGGTCCTAGGCGGCCACAGTATGTTAGGCCCCTAGCCGGCCCTCGGGCTGGTCCTAGGCGGCCACAAGTATGTTAGGCCCCTAGCCGGCCCTCGGGCTGGTCCTAGGCGGCCACAAGTTAGGCCCCTAGCCGGCCCTCGGCTGGTCCTAGGCGGCCACAAGTATGTTAGGCCCCTAGCCGGCCCTCGGGCTGGTCCTAGGCGGCCACAAGTATGTTAGGCCCCTAGCCGGCCCTCGGGCTGGTCCTAGGCGGCCACAAGTATGTTAGGCCCCTAGCCGGCCCTCGGGCTGGTCCTAGGCGGCCACAGTATGTTAGGCCCCTAGCCGGCCCTCGGGCTGGTCCTAGGCGGCCACAGTATGTTAGGCCCCTAGCCGGCCCTCGGGCTGGTCCTAGGCGGCCACAGTATGTTAGGCCCCTAGCCGGCCCTCGGGCTGGTCCTAGGCGGCCACAGTATGTTAGGCCCCTAGCCGGCCCTCGGGCTGGTCCTAGGCGGCCACAAGTATGTTAGGCCCCTAGCCGCCCTCGCTGGTCCTAGGCGGTATGTTAGGCCCCTAGCCGGCCCTCGGCTGGTCCTAGGCGGCCACAGTATGTTAGGCCCCTAGCCGGCCCTCGGGCTGGTCCTAGGCGGCCACAAGTATGTTAGGCCCCTAGCCGGCCCTCGGCTGGTCCTAGGCGGCCACAAGTATGTTAGGCCCCTAGCCGGCCCTCGGCTGGTCCTAGGCGGCCACAGTATGTTAGGCCCCTAGCCGGCCCTCGGGCTGGTCCTAGGCGGCCACAGTATGTTAGGCCCCTAGCCGGCCCTCGGGCTGGTCCTAGGCGGCCACAGTATGTTAGGCCCCTAGCCGGCCCTCGGCTGGTCCTAGGCGGCCACAAGTATGTTAGGCCCTAGCCGGCCCTCTGGTCCTAGGCGGCCACAGTATGTTAGGCCCTAGCCGGCCCTCGGGCTGGTCCTAGGCGGCCACAGTTATGTTAGGCCCCTAGCCGGCCCTCGGGCTGGTCCTAGGCGGCCACAAGTATGTTAGGCCCCTAGCCGCCCTCGGGCTGGTCCTAGGCGGCCACAGTTATGTTAGGCCCCTAGCGGCCCTCGGGCTGGTCCTAGGCGGCCACAAGTATGTTAGGCCCCTAGCCGGCCCTCGGCTGTCCTAGGCGGCCACAAGTATGTTAGGCCCCTAGCCGCCCTCGGGCTGGTCCTAGGCGGCCACAGTATGTTAGGCCCCTAGCCGGCCCTCGGGCTGGTCCTAGGCGGCCACAAGTATGTTAGGCCCCTAGCCGGCCCTCGGGCTGGTCCTAGGCGGCCACAGTTATGTTAGGCCCCTAGCCGGCCCTCGGCTGGTCCTAGGCGGCCACAAGTATGTTAGGCCCCTAGCCGGCCCTCGAGCTGGTCCTAGGCGGCCACAAGTATGTTAGGCCCCTAGCCGGCCCTCGGGCTGGTCCTAGGCGGCCACAGTTATGTTAGGCCCCTAGCCGGCCCTCGGGCTGGTCCTAGGCGGCCACAAGTATGTTAGGCCCCTAGCCGGCCCTCGAGCTGGTCCTAGGCGGCCACAAGTATGTTAGGCCCTAGCCGGCCCTCGGGCTGGTCCTAGGCGGCCACAGTTATGTTAGGCCCCTAGCCGGCCCTCGGCTGGTCCTAGGCGGCCACAAGTATGTTAGGCCCCTAGCCGGCCTCGAGCTGGTCCTAGGCGGCCACAAGTATGTTAGGCCCCTAGCCGGCCCTCGGGCTGGTCCTAGGCGGCCACAGTATGTTAGGCCCCTAGCCGGCCCTCGGGCTGGTCTAGGCGGCCACAAGTATGTTAGGCCCCTAGCCGGCCCTCGGGCTAGTCCTAGGCGGCCACAAGTATGTTTAGGCCCCAGCCGCCCCTTGGACTGGCTTCGAATGGCCTCAACATATAACCCAAAAAGGGCATGGACGCCCTGAGCCAGCATATGAAATTCTCGAAGGTTTAAACTTGGATTCTAGGCGGTCCCGCGCCAAGGCCCGAGGCCAGCTTGGCACCTAATGCTTTTGGAATAAGCACCAGCTCTATCTATCAACCTCAACAGCTCTATTTTAGCCTTAGCGGCTCTATCGCTCTGCCTCATCGGCTCTATCAACCTCAACGGTTTTATTGCAGCCTCGTTGGCTCTATCTCTCAGCCTGCATTAGTGCAGCTCCATTAGCTCTATTTTTGCCTTGCCAACTAGTTGACGAGCGTCTTCCCCCCACAAAAAATTGAGCGTACACTGCTTTAAGTGGCGGGTACAAGGTAATAAACCTACCCCAAATATTACTTAAAAATTTTTTACACTCCTTCAGCTTGGTTAGTGCAGGATCTACAAGCTCAAGGAGTGTAGGGGGCATCTGATAGGGCCAGTCAACAGGCCCATGAACAATAAAAATAGAAAATTTCAAAATTTTTTAGGCTGGTCCTAGACGGCCTCGCTGGCCTATCGGGTCCTTTTTTTAAGGATGCAGTGGGCATTTAATTTCGTTCTGCTACAGCAAGCATCCGTCATAATGAAGAGAGAGAACAATAGGGAAAAAGAGCTATATGATGAGTGGGATCTCCCAAGGACCGCCTTTTGTCAAAAATGTCCCATGGGCAAATCAATGGGCTGCATTTAATGATACGGAGACTAAAGATAAATCCTAGGCGGCCCTTCATATCTAAGCGGCCCCTCCTCATAATAAATCCTAGGCGGCACTTCATTCTAAGCGGCCCCTCCTCACGATAAATCCTAGGCGGCCCTTCATTCTAAGCGGCCCCTCCTCACGATAAATCCTAGGCGGCCCTTCATATCTAAGCGACCCCTCCTCATAATAAATCCTAGGCGGCCCTTCATTCTAAGTGGCCCCTCCTCACAATAAATCCTCATAATAAATCCTAGGCGGCCCTTCATATCTAAGCGGCCCCTCTTCACAATAAATCCTAAGCGGCCCCTCTTCATAATACATAGGCGGCCCTTCATATCTAAGCGGCCCCTCCTCACAATAAATCCTAAGCGGCCCCTCCTCATAATAAATCCTAGGCGGCCCTTCATTCTAAGCGGCCCCTCCTCACGATAAATCCTAGGCGGCCCTTCATTCTAAGCGGCCCCTCCTCATAATAAATCCTCATAATAAATCCTAGGCGGCCCTTCATATCTAAGCGGCCCTTCATATCTAAGCGGCCCCTCCTCACAATAAATCCTAGGTGGCCCTTCATTCTAAGCGGCCCCTCCTCACGATAAATTCCAGACGGCTCTTCATGTCTAAGCGGCCCCTCCTCATAATAAATCCTAAGCGGCCCCTCCTCACAATAATTCCTAGGCAGCCTCTCTCTCTGGACGGCCTCTTCAATGGCATTTATGTGCCGAGACATTTATAGGTCTTATAAAACCCTTGCTAAGGCATTTATTGGAGAGCATTCAATTGGATAAGAGCATTCAATGTCAAAGTCACGAACCATTAGGAGGGAGAGAGAGAGACGGTAGAGGAAGTCCTGAGCGGCCTTTTCCTCAACGACCTTCCTCAATGGCCATTCTGGGTGACAGTCCTATGTGGCCTTTCCCTCAACGGCCACCCTAGGCGGCCTTTCTAGGCGACCATCCTTGGTGGCCTTTCCAGGCGGCCTTTCTAGGCGTTTCGGTTTCAGACTCCCAATGCCACCACGACGATGGCTCCCTATCGCATTTATGTGCCAGGGCATTTATGGTCTTATAAAGGCTACATGCATTTATAGCTGCCACGTTGACTCCCTTTTTGGCTCCATGCATGAACGTAAGGGTGCTTCGATAATAACTTCGGGACGTCTTCATCTTAGGCGATCCCGAAAGCTTCTCCCAGCTAGGCGGCTCCCAAGCAATCCTAGGCGGCCACCGACACCCCCATGACGGCGGCCCCGAGCGTTCCTAGGTGGCCACACCGATCCCAAGAGGCCCTTGGCGGCTCCCGAGCAGTCCTAGGCAGCCCCGACCTTAGTCGATAACGGCCTCGCCGGACCTAAGCCCCCAGCGGCCCTTCCTTAGTGGCTTCCAGCTTGGACACGCGTGGGCCCTACAATGGCTGTTCATCACGTCATCTTTTGGATTAATAAATTATGGCCACTTACTTTAATGAGATAATTAAGTGGTCATCTGTCTCTGACGAGATGGCGCCTAAAGCTCTGACATTCCACAAAGAGGTAAGCTTTATCGAAAGTTATCATTCATCATAAAAGTTTTGACAAGTGGCGGCATTTGGGCCTCACAGATGTCAGCCCTGACATTTCACCCACCAAAAATACTCAGTCATCATGACACTTCAGCCACTCGGACTAAATGAGCCCCAAAAGTCATGGTCCATCATGAGGCCCCACGTGACTCACTCCCACTAGATGACAAAGATTCAAACTTCTCAAGCAAGCTACACAGAGTACAATGGTGAATAAAGAAGGTAAGAGGTAACTCAAAAAAAAGGACTCAACTCACTCACTCTGGGGGGATTTTTTCTTTCTCTTTCGAGCTTTCTCAAGCTCACGGCTGTTGCCCAGAGCACTAACTTGAGCGTCGGAGGGTCCCCGCCGGAATGCCCGGCCATGGGCTTCTTGCAGGCTTTGAAGACAAAGGAAGGGCTCCGATATTTCTATGGAGGAACGGCCGACGCTCAATGACGCTGACTCAAAGTGATCGGGCATCAACAGAAATATAATTTTTACATGCATATAGTCTATCTTACACGAAAATGGTTAGTAACCCAGAAAGGAAGCATTCGCAATGGTGTAAGAAAACAAGTCCATCCAACTTTAAGCAACACATATAGTGGGAGAATTGCATCATATATATCCTCTTATTCTTTTAAATGTGATTCCATAATAGGTTTTTTCTTTTTTTTTAATGGGTGTTATGAATACCTAAGAATATGCTTGTTGTTAATATTTTAAAATAAGATGGACTAAGAAAGGGTAAATGTGACCTTTTCCGGTTTTACTAAATTACCATCAGCCTATGTCCAATTTTAATTTGGTTAGGTGTCCTTGAGTTGAGCCCTTTTACCACTAGGTAAATATAATATATCTAGTATTGATTTATAAACCTAGCAAGTTGATGGAAAACAAAATGCTGGTTGACGGACTAATGTGAGGCACTTTTATATCCACATATTCGAAGACCGAGAGCTTCCCATCATTAGCCAACCTAGTTTAACAAATAAATTTCAGTATCACTGCCAATGCCATTGACCTAGCTCTTTCAATAAAAGGTCAATAGCCCTAGTATCTATTGACAATTCATAGCCGCACACTTACCCGAAACAGACGCTTCATATCCATATAATAAGCAAAAGGGAAGGTTTTCCAAGGCTAGTGGTGTGGTAATTAATTTGGGTAGCAGTGCGATGGCTTGCTCCGGTGGAAAAGTGGCAGCGTTGTGGTGAAGGGGTGGCCAAGTTGCGAACCTACAAAGCAAGTAGCTTCGAGCAAAAGCAAGGATAGCTATAGAGGTGCAACTGAGTCTAGTTCATAATTAGTTTAAAATTAATTAAAAAAAAATTTAAAATCGATTCGCTGCTTATCGAGTCAAGTTCAAACTCAATCTACTCGAATAAGTTATCGAGTCTAGTTCGAATATTAAAATACTCAATTCGAAAAGCTCGCCAATTTGATCGAGTTTACGTAATTTTACTATTTTATCCTTATAATTATATTTATTTAATTAAAAATATTTTATTTTAATTAAAAAATATTTTTTAATTTTTTATACAAAAATTTGAGTCGAGTCGAGTATACCGAGTATTTCATTAAGCTCGAGCTTGAGCTCTAAATAAAAAACTTGATCGAGTTCGAGTCAAATTTTGAGCTTCAAATTTTAGAGTCGAATCAAGCTCGAGCTTGGCACTGTGTCGACTCGATTTGGCTCAATTATACCCCTAGATAGTTACAATAATGGAGTGGTGATTTGCACGGCAACACAATCACAATGCCATGAATGTGTAGAGACAAGTGGTGATGTCAACCAAGCTAGAAACGGCACCCCCAATCAACCATTTTGTCGTTTCAGATTTGGCAAAGCATAAGCAAAGAGTATTTCAACCAATATTTTAAATATCATTCTAAGGATGATGTAGCACTAGTTGTTAAAAGTCATTATTAATTCTTTAAATACTAATTTTTTAGTTCTAACAAACTTTAACGTTTAATGATAATTGAGATTTAGTTTTTAGTTCTAATAAATTTTATGATGAGTAAATAAGAATATATTATGAATTAGAATAGGAACAATATAATAAGATCAATATAAATATGTTTCTTAATATAAATAAAACGCAAACCTCAATTTATGTAGGCTTTGAGATTGGTGGTTTTCATATTCACGGTAAAGTGTAGTTGAAAAGTTTCTATTAATTCATGGTGCTCATGGGCTTTTTCTTTCTTTTTTTGTTTGATAATTTAACGGATGAATTATTATAGTTGATGCTAGTATCATCTCTCTTATTAGCATCACAAAATTAAAAGCATCAGTTATGCTTATTTAAAGTCTTCTATTTTCATTGGATAAAATATGAGAAATCATGAATCGAATACATATAATGATACCATTAGAGACTCCTGATAATGCAGAAGGAAGAAGAAAGTAAAAGAGTAAAATTTAAAAAGGCTTTGTATATTCTTCAAATTAATGTAGATGATGATAATCATCAATATATTCAAGATATAGAAGAGCTGAAGAAAGTTTAAGATATTGTTACAGCCATATACTCAAAATTAATCTCAACATTATTGGTATGAGGTTCAAAATGAGGGGGAATATTAGAGGTCATTATAAACTTCCTAAAAATTAGGATTTTTTTCTAGCAAGCTTTATCCTTTAGTAGTAAGGATTAGTTTTAAATCTTAGAAAACTTTATAATAATTGAATAGAAACCTATTACATATTTAACTAGGAATAGAATAATAAGTTGCTTATGACTATATTTTTTAATATGATGTGAATCCCAGATTGTGTTAGACACTTCAGATCCTTATTCTATATAAGCATATATAATCCCGCTCAAAGTGTTTTAAAAAAATGTTCTACTTCTATGGGTATACATGGGTCTAGCATGAAAGAGAGAGAGAGAGAGAGAGAGAGAGAGAAAGCATGCACCAAGAATAGGCTCTAGTTTTATTATTATTATTAATATGCATTTCTTTTTAATATTTTTTTTTCAACTATTATTACTTATTTTACATTGGTGCTTCTTTAATCTTAGAATAATACATTTGATCTACATTAAAATATACCATTCTATACCAATAAAATATATAGAAAAATCAATAAATTCTAAATAGTTAAAAAATTATTGCTGATGACTGGTATTCTTAGTACAATACATCCTAAGATGAGTTTTTACACACCCTTGTCAATTAAACCTAACATCTTCTGAAGGATTAAATAAAAAATAATATCATCATGAGTAATTTACAATTATTTTGAGAAGGATTAGTGCCACCATATTCTTTAACCATACTTGGTCCATTGGAGGTTAGGTTAAATTGGCTATGATACGCAACAATCCAAGACTTAAAAAACACTAGCTAGAACTTACCATTTCAATCCTTGACGTTAGGACGTCCCCATAAAGACGAACTATGAGGACATACGTGCTCCTCACAAGAGTCCAACTCATCTGTACAGTCTTTTTTTTTTTTTAAATAACCAGCTGAATAAGTTTCAACCATTATTATATGTAAGACCATCAAGTCAAATTAATTACCGGCCTTCTCAAGTCCGCGTGTGTGCCGCAAGGACGGAATATCAATTCCAACAGCAATTATATTATATTAATAAAGATTCATATAACTGCTCTTGCTTTTGTTTAAAATTTAAAAAATTATATGAATTTATTCTGTGGATATATAGAGATCGAATATCTTTAATCTCAAAAGAATATAGTGTGATTACATGGCGTAACAATTATACCATTAAACCAATGTTTTTTTTTTTTTTTCTGAATAACTAACAGTTTTTACTACAAGAAGCTATTCCTATCCCGTTGAAGTGGATGAAACGGCCTAACAAGACAACGAACCAGGGGTTGAGCGCTTAACATACTTTTAAAACCTCGATCCGCATGATAACGCATCTTAATGTGATTTAAACTGCTACCTTGTGCACAAAATCTAGATACAAACTGGTGCCAGCTAACATCTCTTACTTGCTACTTCGATTAAAGGGGACAAGAGGAAGTCTGTAGGACTCGTTAGTTGTCTCGTGTTGGAAAGTACGACTGGAGTAAGATTAGTAGCGGTCACGTTTATTCTAGGACTCGTTAGTTAATGTCTAGGACTCGTTAGTTGTGAGACAGACGCATCATCTCTTCAATTAATACTATGGGTAAGCCAATTTGCTATAATTAAGGTTGGCCATAGGTTTGATAATTAAGTCTACACTCGATCCGTTTATTCTATATGGACTCGCATCCAATCATTCAATCCAACAAGGATATTTATTATACGCGTGCATCGGTTATTTAAAATGTTATAATATCAAAACAGATTAAATTCATGATAAAATTCATTAGTTCAAGTACGTTAAAGAGGGAGACTTCAGAGTATAAAAGTTATAGAAAAACTTGGAATATGAATTTAGAGTATGGCTTTTTTTTTTTTTTTTTTTCTGTTGTGGTGGGGGGGAGGTGGTGGAGGTACAAAGTATGTATCAGTTTCATTTCTTTTTGTCATTGAGATTAGCATTTTCATCATGAATTTATATTACCTCTAGTTAATTAATTAAAGGGCAGCGGTAGCCAGCTCTTGGTTGTGAACCCTACTGGCAAATCTATCCAACGGCCCTAAGACACAATCATACATATAAGGATAAGTCCGTTATAAACTGAAGATTTTTTTTTTTTTTCATCAAAGTACGCATATATATATATATATATATATACTTTCCTAGATTAGAGCCATGACAGAGATCATATACATCCCAGGTCCTACACAATACAGCACATTACAACCAGAGATGTGGAGCATGCCAGCTCATCAAAACTGCGCATTGTGCCTTTGTCCCTGATCCCTACGTAAAATTTTCGGATTAGTGGCATATGTGCTAGTGCAATTGCTCCTAAAATTTTACTAGCACAAGGAACCCTACAGAAGTTCTTATGCTTGAAATTAAAAAATACGTAACGTACGTGCATACAATTAAGTTTCTACGTACGCTTACGAGAGCATGCATGAAAATAAGCCCACCCGCGTGCGCATAAGCACCCATAAACTCCCCTTTCATTTATTTGACATAAAAAACATAGACACAATCCCGGCTATGTGCTAGCTACTAGGGATTTTATATCACAAACACAACGGCAACCACACGCTTCAACCCATGGAGATGGGTGAGCTACCAATGCAAGCACAGCTAGCGATCGAGCTTCGCTGAACAGGCAAAAGAGAAAGGGGACACACTAGGGGGTTATATCACCCTCCCATCACACAACTTCGGCGATAACATTCTCCTCCGGCAAGTCCGCAACCTCTTCCTCCTCAGCCACCATCTCCTCCGTTAATGTTTCTTCCACGGCCTCCTCCAGTGTCACCTCAACAAGCTCCTCGACGGCACCTTCCACAGCCTCCAATGCTTCCTTAGGTCTGCAAGGGAAGTATGGCCGCCCTCGTGGAGTGTTGCCTTTGGGGTTGTAGGCGCACGCAATGATGTAGTTACCATTGGTGCACCTCGCGAGTCCGCAACCGAGCTGCTTGGACTTGCTCCACACCACCTGCGTGTAGTGGGTGCATGTCCTCCCTCCAGCACAAGTGTTGGAGGGGCAGTTGTAGTATGACTTCTCGCTCATCCATGAGGCCACCGCAGCAGAGCAGGTGCCAAGTCTGCCGATGTAAACGTTCCAGCCGTAGGGACTGGGAGGGAGGGGATTAGACCTGCAGTTCCGGACATGCTGGCTAGCGTATCTCTGAGCAGTTTTTTCAAGAGATTGGCTCCACGTCAAGGGAGGCACGCGCACTGCCGCTCGGGCGGCGTTGTGGGCGCGGAGGCTGTCATTTGGGAAAGTCTGGGAGTGGACGAGACGGGATATGGAAAGGCAAATGGTACTCAATATAGCCAGAGTCAATGCGAGCTTTGAGAACCCCATTCTCGTTGCTGCAAGACACGAAGACTGTTTGATTGATGAGGAGGCTGGGGTGGTGAGAGCGTTATTTATAGATGCAGATGGGTGGCTACTGGTGGGCATCGTTCCTTTATTCGCGCCGGATTGTGCCAGGTTAGGTAGTCTTCCGTCTCTTCTTAATCTATGAAACGAAGGTTAGTTTGGTCTATTCAGAGTTGAGTGTGATGCATGTTTAACCTAAAATATTGCGATTTGGGATGAGATTAAAAATGATCATATTTATATTTGAATCAAGCATCTAACTATTACTTTATAATTAAAATTTAATAATTGATAATCAAATATAAATTCATAAAAATAAATAAGATTAAAGAAAGCCAATTTGAACTTAAATTTTATTCAAAAACTATTAATTCTATCTAATTAAATGATTATTCTTAAGTTTATAAATTAAAATAAAATATTGTTGATATACTTAAAGATATTATAAATAAAAATTTATTAGAATAAATAATTAAATATAAATATTTTGATATAACTAAGTGAAAAAAGAGAGGAGATTCAATTGTTAAGATGAAAAAAAAATAGTTTAAATAAATGTTCATTCAATGAATTGATAAAAATAATAAGGGTGAAAGAAAATAAGATTTATCTAATTAATATTTATGGGTTCGGTGAATTGAGTTCGGATCAGGTCTAATCAAAATATATAAGACTCAGAGTTGAATTTATATTGAATTTAATTTTCAAATCCAATTTAACTCATGAATTTTTAGATATAGATTGAATTGGATTTAATCTGATCAAGACTGGTTCAGATCATGAGACAATCCAACCCATTTGAAGTCCTATCCTTTATTTTTACTGCAAGTGATTTTACAGCCCCATTTTGTAAAGGAAAGGAACTTTGCAAGCCATACTATATAGATATTAGGTTCAAACCATGAAAGAAACTCATTTAATCATGAACTTAATATGAACATGTAAATTATCTGATCCTTGAGGATAGTTGAAGTTGCCATTGATTTTGTAAGAACCCAAAGAACCTAAGAGGGTGAGTATTTGGTCCCATACTAATTATACCAAGTAGATTTAGATTCATATACAGGAGTCCAAATAACAATTTTTGATTAGATTTTTAAGGTAAAGTCCTGCATTGTTACAAATTTACTCTTAGAATTTAACTCTATTTTATTTGAGCTTTGTAAAATCCTCCATTTAGATTCATGTTTGTTTGTTTACATGTTTTGATTTTGTTAAAATAATGTTTAGACGCCTATGCTTCCTAGTGCTTCTTGAGAGAATTCGATCTGCATGGGGTTTGACTTTGATTCTAGACTATACTGAGATCAACTTGTTATATATTGTGCCATTTCTATTGTTAGTTTTAGTGACTCCCATGTCTCTTCTCTCATGGACTGTAAGCACAAAGCTGATTCACATACACTTTGTGTTCACTGTTTCCACGCTCGATACAAGTTCGTATCACTGTCTTCCCTTCACAAAGAACCCTAGTTTCTGGTATTAGCAACTTTCGACTATAATATCCTTGTCAGTTCATCTCTTGACTCGCAGGACCAGACTATTTTTTCCCCGCACATATCAAGGACTAACTGTGCTGGACCATCAAATGATCTGTTGAGTGTTACACCGAGCCCTTTTCTCACATTCAAACATAAAAATGTTGTCACACACGTCTGGTTTGAGTGGGTCTAATATATAAGCCATGTACCTGACTAGATGCATTCATAGGCGTCTGTCTAACCTTAAATATGGCCCATCTTATCCATCTTTCCTAGACTCCATTGCTTGGCTTATTTATCCATTAACCAGCCCGTATATTGATCAACTTAACTAGATTCCATTATCTCCAAGAATTTGTCTCGAGTGGCTCAAACTCGACAGCACCTACAGTTGGACAAAACTCAGTGCAAGATGCATAGAATGAGACTTGAATCTAGATTAATCTTTTCCTGAGAAGGTCCAAAACCTCTTAATTGGTATATATTTCTTATCTCTTTTTTTTTACTATTTCAAATGACTGAAGGATTTTTTTTTTTTCAACTAACAAAATGGAAAGAATTTCTTTGATATTTTGCAAAGAGAAAAAGGATGTGACAGCAGAGTGACCGGTAAATGAAAAGCATCGTCCACCGTCTCATTTCATTAATTGGTGCATTTTGCAAACGTTGTCATAAAATACTAGCTAATGTAATTCTACCACACATGCTGCTACACACAAAGCTTCAATTCTCGTATAGCCAAAAGTCTAGAAAATATCATTTTAACATCGTACTAGAATTTTAAACCTTAATATTGCACCAGAAATATTATTAAACATGAGTGCTTTGGTTGCGTGACGTGGTGATCCGATAGAGGGAAGATTTCAGTTAAGTATAGGCCAGAAGAAGCCTTAGTTCTTAATTCTGACACTCAAATGTCGCTGCATAACCTAAGTCCTAATTCCGAGAACGTGCTAATTCGTTGTCTCTTTCATTTAAATGCATTAATTGTCGACATATAAATAACATTACGCCTGGCCATCACCTACGTCCGCATAACCTAACGCATAATTTTTCTTCTCTCTCCGCCATACAAATGGCTGAAGAACAATAAGTCAAACTAGGCGTTGCAAAAATTTATAGCTCCATGAATTGGTCTCCCGAGCAGTTGCCATCTGAGAGGGATGTGATAATCATTCCAGCATCCGCGTACATGCATGGATATATATAGCATTAATGGATAGTGTTAAAATATAATGATTGTTAATTTTTTTTAATATTTTATTTTATTTTATTTTATCTGAGTTGAATTTTTACATAAAAAATTATAACTTTTTTTTTTAATTTTAAAATTCATCTATATATAATTACTGTAACAATAACGATAGCTGAATTCATGACATGGCCAATATGACTAGATCCTGGCTGTACATGTTGATTAGGCATGGCTGTGTGCTGGTCATCGCTCAGTGAGAGCCTCACTAACTTGATTTGAAAGAAAATATATATGATCCTAGCTATATAATAACTTGAGACCAACACGGCACCTCAACTCCACCACAGCCGTTCTCAATGATGAACCGTTGCCCACCAGCCGGACTCCTCCATAGCCTCTGCTTCCTCCACCAGCAACCTTTCGCCTCTTTCCGTGGCGCTTTGTCGAGCACGAATTGAAGTCATGAGCAAACGGGCAGAAAAAACAAAGAGAGGAAAGAAATAATAATAATAATAATAATAAGAAAGCTATCGACCTGGTCAGCACGCAAATGCCGATCATTAACAGGGCCATTAAAATTTAACATTGTACACGCATACATGGAGGTGGAGCACGTCGTCATTGGATTGAATGAATGTTTAAATAACTAACCTGGTGATACGTACCAAGTTTTCCATGTTTAAAGTTCCAAGCCATGGAAACAATTCGGTCCGTGTTTTTTACGAATAACAACCGGAAAAATTGCTCAATAACATTGGCCAGTCGTGACTCAGTCTGGCATACTAGAGAATTTTGTAACAGGCAAACTTAATTGTAGTGCAAGGAACTTGTCATGTGCCGTAGATTTAATTTAAGAGAAACACGAGAGATCGAGACTAGAGAGTAAAAACACAAAAAAAAAAAAAAAAAAGACCAATTAATATCCACGTTATCTTGGAAACTACGCTCACTCCCGCATTTGTTTTGTGCCTCCTCCCGCTTAAATGTGGTTTGGATCCATCCACCGAGGACTCTTCTTGGAGGGGCAAAAAGACCCAAATAATAATAATAATAATAATGCGCCAGATCCTAAACCACATCAATGCATAAAAAATTTATTGTTTCATGTGGAGCTCGCAGAAGTCTATCACGATTCACGAGAAAACTGGAAGTCGTTATTGTCAGTAGGAAAAGACGCTTTAAAAAAAAAAAAGGCTTCTTCTAAGTTCCAATCCTCAAAATTCCATATTTTGAACGGGAGAGGAAAGTAGAAGAGAGAATAATCAATCTACTATTCACGTTTTTTTTTTTTTTAGTTGGGGGTGGGGGGAACGATTGCTCGCTAATTAGAACCAGCAAAATTTGGAGCCCTGATGTCCTTCAGATCGGCTCAAAACACTTTAAGATAAACGCTGATGTCTTTCATGTCCACGGTACTGACAAATGTGACAATTCGCTGTCTGTTCAAATACATCTCTTGTATCATTGTTCCTATATATGGATTGCTTTGGCATGACCCCTTGTATCAGGAATGATCGCGTTCAATAAAAGCAATTAGTACGTGAAATTGATGCCGTGCAAGACCTTCAATTGTGAGGTTAAAAAGGCACGTAACTGGTGGAATACCTTTCATTTAATTGAACATATCCGTAGTTGAGAGGGGTGCAATCAAGAGACACTCGCCGCGAGTAATACTAGCTTGGATCATGACTTGTACAAGAACCTCCTGTTGCACCTTATTAAAGAAAAACTTCTTAAATATTAAATAAACTACCGAAACAATCTAGCCCTCTACCTGGAGATTAAAACGACACATAGCCATATAAATGGTTTGATATTATTTAATTAAACTGTCATTTACGTGGCTCTCATCTTACGGACAAATGTAATCTTTAGTATAGGCCAACCAAGAGAATTCAGAGGCCAGGCCTGAAGCGAACAGGACCCAATCTTGCCCCAAGCTTGTCCCGGTCTATACCATGACATGTACCGTCCTAAGCAAGGAAGAGGCATCTCATATGCTATGGACGAAGTGCAAGAAAAGAACTGGCATCTCATATATACTCTTGACGAAGTGGGAGAAAAGGAGTTTGAGGTGCCCCTTCCATTTTTTTTTTATCTTTTCTTTTCTGGTCTTTTTCTTTCGCTCATCAAGGAGAAGAGAAAAGAAACAAGAAAATATAGATACCCAAGGTAAATTGAAAGATACCCAAGGTTCTACATATGACCTTCTCACAAATCCGGTGACCACTAAATCTAATAGAGAAGGTGTTGTGGGTCACATGGTTGATTTATCACAATGTGGTTCCGTTTCTGCGAAAGCAGTAACTACTTCTCCAAATGCCAAGTTAACACCTATTTAGATTACTCAAGACTTTCAAGCATCAGGTTTGCCTGAAAATTTAAGTCCTATATCACATGAGATCATGCTCCAACACAAGATCGCCCTTGCACCAACAACTCGAGTGATCCTTCCACCATACTTGTTTCAGATTATCAACAATCTTTATTACCTTTTTGACAAGTTACAAGGTCTATGCATGGAACTGTTAATCCAAATCTCAGGTATGCAGCTATATCAACCCAATCTCCTTCCCTTCCAGTTGAACCGAAGTCAGTAAAGCATCTCTCAAGCATCCAAGATGGCTTTATAACATGAAAGAGGAACTTCAAGCCCTTGTAGAAAATCAAACAGTGTATCTCCCTTGTACTTCAGAGATTAATGTGGTGCTGGAAAAAGTTTTAAAATAAATTAAAAAAAAGGGCCCCATGCGAGCATTAAATGCTCGTGTGATGTGAGCAAATGCTCGCTGCCAGCAAGCATTCATTGAATGCTCGCGTAGTGAGCGTTTCCGAATGCCCGCGTATGAGAGTTATTCATGTACACGCTTGTGCGTTGAGCATTCCGAGAGAAACAATCGCGAGGCCATAAATGATTATAATATTTTTAAAGCCTATAAATAGAGACTTAAAAATTCAAAATGAAGCATAATTATTTTAATTTTTATTGATCTTTTCCTGAACATCTGAAAGTTTTATTGGGTTGCACCTCCATGCGATCATGGTATCGTTGTACCTTGAGGACCTTGAGAACAAATTGCCAACAACACGTTCTTATCGTTGTACCTTAAGGACAAATTGCCAACAACCAGCACAAAGGAGGGGCACCTACACGAAGGAGGGACACCTCCCCTGCACGAAGGGGCACCTCTCCTGCACGAAGGGGCACCTCCACGTGATCGTGCTCGTAGTAGGAGGATCGGGTTGAGCTAGGTCATTGTACTTTAGGGATAGATCGCCAACAACCTACACGAAGGGACGAAAATCTGATCCTTAGGGCAGTGTCTAACACGCCTCCGTCCTGGCTTGATTTATATTTTCTTTTGTTTTTTATTTTATTTATGTATTTAAATTTCTATATTATATTTCTAGGAAAGAATTTTTTGCATGAACAAAAATTATTTTCTAATAGCTATCAGATTTCCTTTTTCACTAGAAGTTGCTAGGACTTTCATTATAAATTATTTTTAAAAAAAACCCTATTTTTGAATCAGTGCAAAAAGCTTATAAATTTTCTTTAAAAAAAAGGAGAAACCTTTAATTTGGAATTTAAGATGCCATAAACTTACTTACCAAAGGCATAAAAGTTATTTGAATTGTTTATCAGAGGTATAAATAAAATCAGTCAATCATGATAAGTGTGTTCCTTTTCTAATACACCGTATTTGATATTTTCTTTAAGATAATCTTAAATTTCGCTAAGCTGAAATTCTACTTCATTCTGCTTATTTATTTCAATTACACTAGTTGGTGATAAATGTAGATCTTTGAATTTGTAGCTTGTGTTCATTCTTGTAAAACTATGAATGTTGTGTATAAAACCAAAAGTAGCATGCCCTTATTCTAAGTGAGGAAATATTTTATAGTTTCTGTTAGTTATGATTCCAGTAAGGAAAAACTATTATGATCAGAGTATTTCATGTCATTAAATCTTTATATTTTTTTTTTGATGGAATGAACTGTATTTTTCTTCTATCATTGGTATGCTTATATTTTACTCATGTAATTAATATAGGCTCTCACAATACACCTATCTTAAATCACAAGTGATAGAGGTCATTAACCATCTCTTATGATAAAGTTTTTATTCCATAAATAGAGTGATGGAAAAAATAATCCTTCGAGACTAATTCACTTAAATTCACATCATCCTTTGGTTCCAAGGTTTCAAATTCCAATATTGGGCTCAGTATTGGTTTTTGACATGAATGATATGATGCTTATCTANGCGTCGAACCCACCCGCCGCTAGCAGTGCGCCATCCAGTCCATGAATAACAAAAGCTGACCCAGCTAGTCTTCCACGCACACTACCATCAAAGTTAATTTTGACAAACCCTGGGGGTGGGGGTTCCCAAGAAATAAAAACCGTATGCCGGTTCGCTGCCGAAGCAGCAGGGGAACCCCAGTGGCTAGGAGTGTTAGCATCAACAGCATGGCGGTGATGAGCAAACTCCACCGAAAAAGATCTAACCTTCCGCAAAATCTTATAGGAAGATATAGGATCATCAGAGAAGATAAGCTGGTTACGAGACAACCAAATCTGATAGGCTATGATAGCCCAGAGAAAGCCCTGCTGCTGTGAAGCCCGTCGAAGACTATGAAGAAATGGAAGCCACAAACCTGTATCATCCTGTATACAAGAGTAATCCATCCTCAGCCAAATCCATCTCACTCTAGGGCATCTGAATATAGCATGATCAGACGTCTCCGCCTCCTAACCACATAATGGGCAAATAGCCTGTATGGCCATCCCACGCCTAGACAGCAGGGAGCAAGTAGGGAGGCAGTCCCACACTAGCTTCCATATAAATAGCTGGACCCTGGGGTGGATGGGGAGCTTCCAAACCCAAGCAGCATCTCTCATACACAGAGGCTGTGGCCTATACTCCTTCATAATATCCTTAATGGGAGCCTTAGAATGACAAGATCTTCGCCATAACCTGGAGTCAGAAGAGTGGCCTGGGATAAGAGGTATGGCCAGAATGCGCCGAGATAACTCCTCACCAAAAAGATGGGTCACAGTAGGGCCATGCCAAGAGGAGAGCTCCTGAGAAATAAGATCCTTAACCCTCATACTAGCTGGAACATCAGCACTAATGTAAGTAGGCCAGCGAGCAAATGGAAGGTCAGTAATCCATGTATCCTGAAGAACATCAATGGATGAACCATCTCCAATCATCCATGATATGTTGTTCAGAATCGTCGGAGCATACCGGCAAACCTCTTTCCAGAAGAAGGACTACCCACGGGAAGGCTGAAGGTCCATAGAAGGATTCCAGTCACCATACCTGGCACGCATGAAGGAACTCCAGAAATAGTGGGTCAAGAAGAAACCGCGAGGCGTGCTGAGCAAACAGAGCCTCCCTCCTGTAATAAGTGACTGGATTCCAAGACCACCATCATGAATCGACATGCAGACAGTATCCCATGCTAGAAGATGAATACCATGATCATCCTGCATAGGAGCCCAGAGAAAATCCCTCAACCATCGCTCAATCCTTATCAAACAAGAGATCGGAATAGCAGTATTAGATATAAGATGTAGAGGAAGGGATGTGAGAACTGAGCGGATAAGAGTAATCCTTGCCATCATGGATAGGCCAGTAACCTGCCAACCATCAATACGATGATGAACTCGACGCTCAATGTCTATATAATCACTACAGCGAGGTCGTCTTCCTAAAATAGGGACCCCCAGATATGAGAGCCGATCAGCCATACTAGATATACCCAATGTGCGGTGGATAGCATCCCTAGTTGTGGTAGAAGTCTTTGGGCTGAAGCAAATCGAAGACTTAAGTGAATTGACCTTCTGGCCAGAAGACTGACAATAGCTATAATAATAGATGCAAAAGAGGCCGCATTGCGAACAGTGGCCTGGCCCAGGAGAACACAGTCATCAGCAAACAATAGATGGAGACCGATGGTCCTATGGGGCCCACCATAAAAGGGGAAATACGATGATCCTGCTGAGCCTGGTAAAAAGCACACGATAGATCATCCGCAGCCAGAATAAACAAAAAAGGAGATAATGGACATCCTTGCCGCAGGCCCACAACATAATAGAAGAAATCCGTCAGTTCCATTGATTAGTAGAGAGAAGGATGGCCTCTGAATGCAAGCCATAATCCAATCAATAACAAGGACATCAAAACCGAATTCCTGAAGAGTTTGATGCAGGAAGACCCAGTTCATTCTATCATATGCTCGCTCCATATCAAGCTTAATAGCCATGAGGCACTGTCGGCTGGGGCTCTCTGCAAGTCATGCATAAAGTCCTGGGCAATGAGGATTATCCGAAATACTATGGCCTCTGATAAAAGCCCCTTTTCAGGAGAAATGAGCCGAGGGATCACATCACGTAGGCGGAGACTAAGAGGCGCGCACAGATCTTGTACAAGGTTGTACACAGGCTAATGGGCCAAAATGTAGAGAGTAGTAGCATCAGTGCGTTTAGGAACAAGGGTGATGAAGGTCCGATTCACTCAACAGGAATAGATTTGGAATGGAAGGCAAGCTGAATGGCCTGAGTAACCTCACCCACAATATTCCAGTAATGGCGAAAGAAGAAAGGCGGGAACCCATCAGGCCCAGGGGCCTTATCAGGCCCAAGTTCCCATAAAGCCAATCTAATCTCCTCCGCAGTGATAGGCCTAGTAAGAAGATCATTCTCCATAACAGTCACCTTCTTAGAGTTCGAGACCCGATAAATAGGACCCCCATCACCCGTCTGCTCAGTCCATCTAGACTTGAAGAAGTGAAATAAGTGATCCCGAATACCATCGATGTCCTCCTGACAATGCCCGTCATCATCAACTAGGCAATGAATCCGATTAGCAGCACGTCGCTGCAAAGTGACCTGATAAAAAATCTGGTATTTCGGTCACCATCACATATCCACTGGCTCCTGGACCGCTGTTTCCAGAAAACCTCCTGCTGCTGGAGGAGAGAATGGTGAAGAGCGAGCATGGCTCGAAGGGAAGAGAGGTCGGTATCAGAAAGGTAACCTTCCTGATCCTCTTGGCCTGCAGAGAAGAAATATCAGCTTCTAATTTCTTCACTTGCCTCTCTAAATTCCCAACCTCCAATCTGTTCCATCTAGATAGCCTTCGTCTTGCCAATTCCAAGCGCCTAGATAAACGGTAAGAAGCATTACCTCTGATAGGTAAATGCCAAACCTGAGATATAATAGATCTAGCCGGGAATAAGAAGCCCAAAACTTCTCAAATCTAAACTGTCTCCGCTGGTGAGTGACAGGGTCAGTGGAAATCAGAATAGGACAATGATCAGATCCAATCCGAGGAAGGTGAGTAACACTGGCAGAGGGATACTTCTGAAGCCACTGAGTATTGGCCATA
This sequence comes from Calamus simplicifolius, assembly GCA_900491605.1. Classification (NCBI taxonomy): domain Eukaryota; kingdom Viridiplantae; phylum Streptophyta; class Magnoliopsida; order Arecales; family Arecaceae; genus Calamus; species Calamus simplicifolius. The sequence goes on from UESW01004722.1 coordinate 139,920, forward strand.
GCTCTGTCCAGACGCTCTCAAACACGAGCAGAACCATGGTGGTTATTACACCACGTGAATGGGGAACCCAAAACCCAGGTCCAACAAACCAGTGAAAGAAATAAAGGATCTGAACTCCATAAGATCAGCTGATCCAATAACCTGCCTGCCACCTCTCTTTTCATGGGCCCCAATAATGCAGTTGAAATCACCAGCTGTTATGGTTGGAATCCCCTGACCAAGGAGAGAGAGGATCTCTACCCAAAGGACACGCCTCTCACGAAACTCAGTACTAGCATAAACACCGGAGAGAAGCCAGGGATCATTCACCCCCTCAGTGATAACAAGCGTAATTGCTATTGCATTGATGAAAGGCATTCACTGAAATAGCAGTGGAACGCCAGATGGCCAAAATTCCCAGATAGCCCAACATAGTCAACAGCATGAGAAGACCAAGATCTCGCAATCTGTCTCCTAAATCGAACAAGGCTGTCACCCGATAATCGGGTTTCCAGAAGAACACAATATCAAAATTGTGCAGTTGAATCAATCTCTAAAAGAGGATTGAAATGAAGGTTTTCGAGCTCCTCTTACATTCCAAACTAGGATCTTCATTGACTAGATGGGGGAAGGTGGATCTCTACCTGATCCTCCAACATAGCAGTAACAAAAGGACCCCCTGAAGTTGAGTACCTCCCTCAGTTATCTGAGTAGAGCAGACCATGTCTGAACCTTCATCCCGAGCATCCATCTCAACAGGTCAGGAAACCTCACTAGACATCATAGGAGCACAGTTCTTCCCCTGATTGCTTTTTTAAGGCAAGAAATTAGCAAGTCATGGCTTTTATCTTCCGGCTTAGTTGGCAGAACCATAGTCCTATTAGTGCCACATTTACCAGCTTGGCCATCCACAGGCCGATCAAAAGTCGGAGAAGCCCTAGCCACAGCTTTCCCTTTTCTTTTTTCCATTTTTGAAGAAGTGCGGTGAACCTGATTCTCAACAGGCCGGCCCACTTTGAGGGACCCGGGTTGGCATCCCTGAGGATCGAGGGCCTACCCACACTTTCATCTGAACCAAGTGATGCAAATGGGTTGGTTAAATTCAGCTTGGATTTCAATTCAGATTAGAATTTGAGTTTTGCTGAATTACTGCAGTCTCAGGCAAAGTATCAGCTAACTTGATACTCTCTGGTGTTTGAAAAATGGCACGGCCATCATCAGCCGGCACGACCCGAGCATCCCCAGTAGGGGACTTCAAACTGCCATCACCCTGAGTTCAGCCACCACCAGCAGCGTCAAGGGGACTAGGGGGCTTCCGAATAAGCCGGCGAGCCACCTTCCCAACCGAATCCAACCGTCCGCGAAGAGACCGCACCTGGAACAGAGGCCGAAGAATGAGGAGCCGTCCCCTGGAATGCAGCCGAACCCAGTCCCGAATGGCTCGTCTTCTTCAACTCCGGCGGGGACGATCTCCTCTGATGCATAGCAAACATCCACGGCCCGTAGCTGGCACCAAGAGAGGACTCCCCTGAACCAGTCTGGGACGACGATGAACAGGGGCCCTGAAGATGCAGCGAACCACAATCAGAGCAGATCCCCTCCAACTGTTCGTAGACGAATTGCTGCCAGAAGGGGAATGAATCCCTCTCACTCAGACTCCCGGCCGGAGGCACAGCAAAGATCAACCCGCAGACATGCCCGAGCATACCCACCCCTGTTCTTCAACTGGGTAGAAGCATCGGAGAAGACAAACTCCCCCGGTGCAAGGATGTATCTCAGGATCTCATCGGTCCAAAATTCCATCGGCAGCTTCGGGAGTCTCACCCACAGAAGAGCCGAGGTGACACAGTTTGGCAACGGGATGAACTCCGATCGCCACTCTTCCATGGCAAGGGGTTGTCCATTGATCACCCATGGCTTTCCTAACACCAGTTCTTTGGCTTTTGCATCAACAAATTGGAGGATATGATAGTGATTGGCCAGACTCATCGGCTCAATATCACTAGGAACACCGGTTCGCCGGAGTTTCCGGATGATAGCATCGGACGGAACCCATCGATGGAAGGTCGTACCATAATTGCCGTCTCCTTCCAGCCCTCAGTTTCCCTCTCCAACGTAGCTGAAGGAACCTGCACAATGTCAGGAAACCTGTCTTCCAGAGCCGCCACCACCTTCGGTGACGGGGAAGAGGAAACCCAAGTGAAACCAGACACCACCGTCTTCTTCCAAGCCTTCTCCCCTCATAACCACCATCCGAGGCCATCATAGAGGAATAGAGAAGAGCTGAAGAGCTGCTGGGAGAGCCGATGAACTAACGCAACAGAGGTCACCGGAGATCATGGCTATGTTTCAATCTTTAATAAGTAATCATAGTAACATGGCATCAAGGTTTTAGCCTGCAATAGGCGCATTTCATGCTTCAATTCATAATGACAAATAAAATATGAGATCTAGGTTTTAGTCCACAATAGGCATTCATGTTTTGGTTCACAATTAAAACCATACGCAAAATCATATTTTGAACTTACATTAGACATTTCATACTGTAGTGAAAAATCATACATGAGGTCTACATTATAGCTCGTGAAAGGCATTTTATAAAAAACATGACAAATTCAATACCTCTTACGTCAATGCCATCTCTCGAATTTTGTTATATATTTATTTAATTATTTAATATTTTATATAATCATAATATTACTATTGATTCATTTTATGCATTCACTTTCATATTTGTATCGCAAATTTATATTTCAATATCATATTCTAGCATTAAGTTATCATCAGTAATATATTGCATACATATATGTAACATATGCACCAATTAGGGATGATAATATTATCTCTACTTGATGGAGACTTGCCTTGACCCTTCATGGTCAGGGTAGGACTTTTTGGCTTTTGACCAAGTTCAAAGCATTCCTCTACTTATAGGAACTCGCCTTGACCCTTCATGGTCAAGGTAGGATTTTTTGATTTTTGACCAAGTTCAAAGCAACTTTTAGAAAAAGCTAAAAACCTTATGATCGGCAGGGCAAATTTATATACTTCGCACCCTAAAACCCACCTTAGATCTATATTTTTAAATATTATTAAATTTTAAATATTAAAAAAATATTTTAAAGTATGCTTTTAAAATTTTAAGAAAAAATAGTAGGGGTGAGGTAATGAGAAGGTTCGGGAATTTTCATTCTTTACAAGGTCAGGATAGAGACTAAAATTATTACCTCAATGAGACATAGGGTGGGGTACCGAAAGTCAATGATGGGGATGGAGATGGAGTGAGCAAAAATAGACACTAACCCATCTCATTACCATTCCTAATGCTAATCAAAATCCATGCTATAAAGTAAGCAAACTACATAAATAATCAATATATTATTAATTTATATAATGTAATATAGTATGATCAAATTATACATTCTCAACTAAATAAAGAACATAACATGCCATAATCATATGAAAGCATGTAAGAGGATCTTTATATGTATTTGCAGTAATCGTAGGCTTACTTTCTACAATAATCGTAGGCTTACTTTCTTCAAACTTTGATTGTTGGCTACTAATACTAGAGCCTACAATCCTAGGATCTAGGTTCTAAGTCTAAATTTCATGGCATGGGTCAACTAGACTAGTGCAAGTAAGGGCCTTGGTGAATGCGAAGTCAGGTCACAAGTCATGCTTGCAATATTCTAGCAATAGTATGGAAGGGTACACTAGGTCTTTAAGTGATCTGATTGCGGAACCAAACTTATGGCAATCTAATTATCAAGGGAGTAAAGTTTCTTCTAGCAATAACAAATTATGTCAATTTAATGGTATAACAGTAAATGAGTCGACCTAAACCCAATTTATTTATTAATCATGTTAAAAATTTAGACCCAAAAATGACTAGTGTATTATATAAATTACATGACATGACTCATGTAACCTATTTATTAAACAGATCGTGATTGGATTAACAGAAATATATGACCTGTTTTCAACCCATATAACTTAAAATTTGATTTTACTCTATATAACCTATATGTAACCCATGTAAACCATATTTTAAGTTTTATCTAATAAAATTTTGAAATACCCAAAACTCCTCTGGTTTTTTTTTTCTTCTATTTTGCTTGTTTTATATATTGAACAAAGATATGTAAGTAATTTTCTAATATAAGTTAACCAGGTCTAACGGATCATGCTCAGATTTGTAGGTCATGTTATGAGTTGAGTTCTTTAATAATTGTATCAATTTTAGGTAAGTGGGTCAACATAAGACATAACTTTTTTATTAATTATGTTTAACAAATTAATACGATTTTGATATGAACCCATTTATGCTCAACCCTAAACCACTAACTTCGTGTTGAGTTCAAGTCATATCATATGTCATATCCAATTGCCACCTTTAGTTTCTTTTATAGACCTCCTAAAGGTCATACAACTTAACCATAAGGTCAAGCCCACAAAAGGCCCAAGATTTATTTTAGAGGAATTTCTCTCATTCTTAATATGGCTGGTCTGTGACTAGATTGGCAACTAGCCTAGCCAACAATTGATCCAACCTATCACGATGGAGGGCCATGGTCGAATAGGCAATTGTTTTCTTTCTTTTTCTTATTATTTTTTTCATGGTGAGACACAAGCAAGGAGTCCATCTCATGGAGAAATAGGAGATTCCTCTTATTAACTATTATGGCTTGCAGCTAGTAGTATCAGGATCCCCATGTAGTTGGGAAAAGGCTTAGATGAGTTGAGTTGAGTTGGTAGTATTAGAATGATGAGGGATAAGGAAGTCTAGGGAAGGTTCCCTCATAAACCCTTGCCTATAGGGTCCTCTATGACTACAGCTATGGATCAACAAAGAAAAATTCTACCATCGAGAAATAGGGTTTTTCCCTATTTATTATGAATAGCCAATGGTTATCATGGCTCAAGGAAGGGGAGAGGTGCAAGAGGGACCCCAACCTCTCTAAGGGTCGGCTGGTCCTTGCCCTTAGCTTAAGTACAGCTAATCAACGACTAGCCATTAGGATATAAAGGAGAGTGATGAAATCAAAACAAGGGAGGAGGGCTTTATCTCGGTTTCATTTCCAATATTAGTGAATGACATCATTCTATAATGGCTAAAGAACCAACAATAACCGCTTATGTTGCTCGGTGAGGCTATGATAAATTGATAATAGGAGATTGTGGTTAAGATCAAAAAAAAGGTTGGTGCTCTGAAAGGCAGAACATTAGGAGTTTTTACCTCATTTGTCAGCTCTAATGATCATTTTGATCGATCACATGGCCTTGGCAGTTGCAAAAGGTGAAACAATCAATCATCCAATCGATTATTAGGCAGGGATAGGGAACCTTTCTTAGATGGATCAACTTAGCTAAGTGAGTTAAGTCCAGAGTCTGGATCTCGTATTCTTCTTTCCTCAATAATATTTTATTCTTCAAATTTCTAAATCTAAGTTTATCCAACAGTGCTTATATCTTCCTCAAATTTTTAATTCAAAACTAATCCATATAATTAATTTGCATCCCTTTCATAAATTTATCTAGCCTATAAAGCTAAAATTAATTTTGGAAAACAATAGCTCTCTTATTTAGGAATTAATTTATCTTCTTCTTAATCTCATGATAAGTGGTCAACTAGTCAATCACAAGGACTACTAGAAAATTTTTATTTTAGAATTAGCAATTTAATAATCTTATTAACCTCGATGCTCATGATATATATGTAAGGTCCATCAAGATCATATCACATTCTAAGTATTTTTTTACCAAACAATATAGATATTCATCATAAAATTTCTCTTATAAAATTGATAGATATAGAAATAAATAACATTAGAATTTAACAAATTACTACTCTAATTTTAAGCTACTCTAATTGTAAATGCATAAATCACAAATCCTAGCTAATTATCTACTCTTAATAAATACTTAAATAAGTTTATATGACAATCATTCATGCATAAGATTAATTAATAGTTTTGATTATCCATCAGTTGCATAGTGCCAAAATCATTAGCCTCCTTTCAGATAAGTGCATAGACTCACGTTTGAGTTCCAAATCCTTGCTACCCTTCTCCTTGTTGTGATTATGCTTAAGGCGTTGACAGTGCCTTTGTGACTGAGTTATCTATCATCCTTATGATTCCTTCCTAATAGGGCATACGATAGCTTTGTGACCTAGTTGACTACATATATAGCAATTACCTTAAAGTCAATTATAACTTCCCTCAAAATGTGATCCTCCACACTTAGAGCATTGAACATAGCCCTGAGTATGAGTTTGGTTATTTCAGCAGCGATAACTAGTCTCTTAACCCTAGCTCATATTGTCCTATTCTGCATTGACAATCTACCTACCTAATCTTTTTACTTAAATTCTTCTCCATTATTGCTCTAGCTTCTTCAATTCTCTTTTCTATTACCAATGCTTTACTGATTGTTTCATTATATATATATATATGTAAACTGGAAGGTGAATACTCACTATCTAATTTGAGTTTGGAGCCTACCTTCAAACTCATAAGCTCAATCACTTTATTTAAACAATCCTTCAAATTTGGCCGCATATTGTATGACTATCATTCTACCCTATTCCAATCGATCAAATTCTTAAAATTTCTAATGGCTGATATCCTAAGAAAAATACTTCTCGCAATGAGTCTCCTTGAATCTTTTCAAGTGTGTGGTGTAGCATCTAGTCCAATTTTTGCCCTCTCCATTATTCACTAACTATCTACTTTTTCTACAGCACGTAAGATGCAAACATGACTTTCTCCACATCGAAGCATTACAAAGCCCTAAACGCTTTCTCCATTTGCTTCAACTAGTGCTCAATCTTCATGAGATCAACCTTTGAAGGCTAGTGGGACAGACTTCCTAAGCTCAATAAGGCTGGCTTGATGCTTTTTCTAAAAATTTTGCTACTATTGAGACTACATCTATTACAATTGTTATAGCAAAAATTGTTGTTGTTGTATAAATTATTACTACTATTTTTGCAAAAATTGTTACTACTGCTATTATTAGATAAATTGTTGATGTTGCTACTACCACCTCTCCATCATCCTAACTATATCAACTCCATCAACAGCCTATTTGCATATCATCCCTGTTGTCGCTAAATCACCTTCCTCGAAGCGTCAGGTAAGATCCGAGACCCGATAGTTGATAAGGATGGGGATCTTCTGATGCTCCGTCCTTGGACTAGGATCCTGCAAGGAAGTCACCGTGGGCCAAAAGTTTCAGTGGGGACCCTTCGACGCTCAAGTGAGTGGCTTGAGAAACAGTAGTCTATCCCCCTCCTTTTTGGGAGATAGCTAGAGACTTAGAGAAATTTTCAAGTTGAAGAAGTTGAAGTCCCCTCTCACATAGTGAGCTAGGGTTTTTATACCTGGTCGGGATCCCTCTCATTCCTTTTTGGATAATTGTTGATTTTGAGATGCTTCATCCTGGCATGGAGCAAGCGGCAAGGCCAGCAGCAACAGATGGTGTCCACCCCCTGGCTTGTCAGGACTGGCAGGCCACCTTCTTATTTGATATGGACAACTATAACCAGTTGATGGATCATGTCCTGTCAGGCGCGGCACGATAGACGATAGGTAGGGCAGGTCTGCATGTGGGAAGCTATTGGTTCGGTGTTAGCTACACCTACATCCACTCCCAAGCAACTCTTGGGCTCACACTATAATCATAACTCAAACTTATTGTTTTACAATGGAATCACAACGAACCCAGCCGGTTTTTACAGGTTCACCAGCATAAAACCTATCACAAGCTATATAGCTTGAACAAGGCTTGACGGCCTTTCCTGAGTCGGCTCTAATCCATTTAGAGTCGGCTCTAATGTTTGAAACTTGACACTTAATACTAAACAAAGATTTAAACTTAATTTTTCTTTAGATTTTGATTAATTAAATATTTAAATTTCTGAAATACTTAATCAAAATCATTAGTAACATAAGAAATATACTCATGTGGTTTTTGTTATTCATCAAAATCAATAATTGGGTCAACAACTTTGACACTTTGGTCCTTGTAATTTGGCTTAAAACCAATTTTATCCTTTATGCTTGAAAATTGATATTTGATTCTTATTCTTTTTTACTATATTTTTCAGAACTCATATCGTACTATTTCACTCTATCCCTCTCTTACGAAGAAGAGAGAAACCTTAATATTTTGTTTTGGAAGTTGGCACCTAATGTAGGTTATAAACATTGCAATCTATGGCTTTTTGACCTTAGACCTTTTTCCATCAAGTTTTGTAATCGAAGGTCTCAAATGATATATAAATATAGCCAAATATTTTTGAGACTAAAGAAAGAGTCATATGCATATGAAATTATACTAGAACAAGGACAAAGCTAAGCTTACATCCTTCATAGCACATCTCAAATTTCTTTAAAGATTGATGAAGAAAATATATTAGGATAACACTTAACCTACAAGTATCCAATGGGCTTAAATCTTACAAATAATTATGTCGATGATAGGTTAACTTCCATCACTTTCAATATGTCTAGCATTAAGTTAGCTTTTCATATTGCATCACCTAAATCATGGCTTGGATGAGGAAGTTAGGTCATTGTGTAAAGGTCTATTTTTTTTTTTCTTCAAAAAGGAATGCTAGCTCTTGTTTTTGTTATTTTAAGTTCTATAGGACCTAGAAAACTATTTTTGAGTTTACTTTTATTTTTAAAAAAATATTCATATGGAATTAGGATTTTTGTGGGCCTTAGGAATCTAGCCCTGTACATAGTTCTTTATATGCTTTGTTTAATTATTAAAAATTTAATAAAACTTTTCTTTGACTATGTTTACTTCAATTTTCTTATTCTGCATAATGAATTCTACATGTCCTTGAAAAATTTCAGAGAATAGCAATAAGGCTAATTAAGAAAAGTCTTTGTTAAAAAGCACTAGTCCCTCTCATAACAAGTAGAAGGCTACTAGTTGTTCCTTTTTTTTTTTTAAGCAATCTTTATCTTTAGTTTTCTATTAGGCAAGGTGACTTAAAAACTTACATTAAACCTCTCAATCTATGATGGTACTTCTCTTTTAAAAGAATTTCATGCACAAAAGATGAAAATATGGTAGTCTCACAATTATTTTTAAAAAATAAAATAAAAGAAAGAGAGCGAATGAAAGAAAGCAAATCATAAAAGATAACTTACCGACATAATGTTTTTTTTTTAAGATTCTATAATAGAAATAAAGTTCTTTTAAATGATTTTATTTTTAAATAAATTTAAAAGAAAGTAATATATGTCCAACAAGTATGATCAAGCCCTACATGGCACCACTTAAAACTCTAATATATTAATAATAATGATAACGAAACTATCACTTTCACTCTTATTAATAAAAATGTCGCTATGGCCCTTATATCTTTTGGACACAAGAGCATTGTAATATATATATATATATATATATATGAGAGGTAAAATCGTCATTACATTAATATCCGTGCGATGCGGTTAAAGCTAACCTCCCCCCTTTTGGCCCCTCCGGGCTTCGTAGCTCGGCTCCCTCCGGGCTTCCATAGCTCGGCCCCTCCGGGCTTCCGTAGCTCGGCTCCCTCCGGCTTCCATAGCTCGGCCCCTTCGGGCTTCCGTAGCTCGGCTCCCTCCGGGTTTCCCTAGCTCGGCTCCCTCTGGGCTTCCGTAGCTCGGCTCCCTCCGAGCTTCCATAGCTCGGCCCCTCCGGGCTTCCGTAGCTCGGATCCCCCCGGGCTTCCGTAGCTCGGCTCCCTCCGGGCTTTCATAGCTCGGCCCCTCCGGCTTCCGTAGCTTGGCTCCCTCCGGGCTTCCCTAGCTCGGCTCCCTCCGGGCTTCTATAGCTCGGCTTCATTTGCGATCCGCAACCTAACACTTACCTCCGCGGAACCTACGCGGGAGAGCCCGAGCCTACCAGAGCGGCATCCCAGACAAGGAATCATGTCGGGACATGGCCTAAAGCCTATCGTAACCGCCCCAGGCCTACTCAACCCGATCTCGAGACATCAAGGAGCTCTCCCAGCCGTCGATCTCTGAACAAACAGGGTACGGACTCTAACAGCCCCACAACGGCCTGATTCTGTCCGTCTCCGTATCATAACAACCTCCGGACCTTCCAGAAGGCACTCAAGACCCAGGTGACAGTCTATAAATATCTGACTTGCAGATTCCCTCAGGTATGCAACTCGAGATGCGACTCGAGATGAAACTCTAGGGGCACTCTCTCTCTCTCTCTCTCTCTCTCTCTCTCTTGGGCACCCCATTGCTCCCTCTGGAGACGCGACTCTTGACGCACACTCTCCCTAAGCACCGGCACACTCCTCCCACGCACGCCCCGCTGCTCTCTCCCTCTCTCTCTCTCTCTAGCAGCTCATCGGCGCTCCTGCCCTCTGGAGCCTCCGATTGGCCCCCCCGGAGAGGTCTCCCGGAGAGATCCACCTCCCACTGGTTGATCGCCGCTTTCTTCTCCACTGACTTGAGCGTCGGAGGGTCTTCCACGGAGGACCACCCCAGTGTCCCCCCGCGTGTGGGCTTCTTTTTGCAGGTCCGCCACCCTCTTCCTGGAGATCGACCGCCCCGAGTCGGAGGACGGATCCCGGCGGCAACAGATTGGCGCTAGAGGAAGGGTCTCAAGTCCCATTAAAACTTAAGAAAGAGACAAGGATCTTAATCCGGAGAAGAACCTCTCCAATGGCCAACCGGAGGAAGGCAACCTCTGATGCCCAAGATCAGGTCGCCTCCCAGAGGCCTGATCCGACTGGCGCCACACGCCACAACCCCCACCTGTCGAGACTCCGTCGCCGCCTGCCATCCCGGTGACCCAGGACCAGTTCGCTACGCTGGTCCAGCAAGTCCAGGCCCTTACCCACCTGGTTCAGGAGCGCCTTGCAGCTCCTCCTGCTTCGCGTCCCCAGAAGGAGGCGGGGATTTCTTCCTCGCCGGCGACCTCCTCCTCTGACCCGCATGAATCAGCGGATCCCCCACATCGGCCCAGGGGGGACAAACCGATCCCGCGAGCCGGATATGATAGAGATCCTCCCAGATCTCGCGAGCCCGCTCCCTCTCTCCGGCGACGTCTCACATGATTCCACGCCATCCCTACGATTCTCGCGCCCGGCCCCTCCTCTAGCCGGTGAGGAGGAGATCCGCCGTCAGATCCAGGAGATGCGTCAGGAGCTGGACGCCGCCAAGCAGACCCATCTGCCCCAGCCCAAGGCAGAGCAGGGCATCCCTTTCTCTAAGGGAATCATGGAGGAAGTGATTCCCTCCCATGTCAAACTGCCAGCCGTCGAGCCCTATCACGGCTCCACGACCCGGACGACCATCTCAGCAGCTTCCGATCAATAATGATGTTCCACGGAGCATCTGATGCGGTCCTCTGCCGAGCCTTCCCATCCACCCTCAGAGGATCCGCCCGAACCTGGTTCAATGCCTTAAAACCGGGTTCCATTGAATCATTCGACGAGCTGAGCCGCCTTTTTATTGGCCAGTTCGTCAGCAGCCGCCGCCATCGACGAAGATCCGACTCCCTCTCCGAAGTCAAGCAGAGAGAGGGGGAGTCCTTGAGAAATTACCTCGGCCGTTTCAACAAGGCCATGTTAGAGGTGGACCACCTTAATCATGAGGTGGCTATGTCCGCCCTGGCGGGGGGAGTATCGAAGGAGAGCGACTTCTACCTGGCAATGGAGGTCAGCTACCCCCCATGTCTTTCTGATATGATGGCCCTTGCGGACAAATACGCTAGGGTCGAGGAGTCGCGGAGGGTGGCCCACTGAGCAAGCAAGGAAGAAGCAAGAGCCCAAAGCCCCCGACAGGCACCGTCCCGTCCGTCGACCAAGTCCGCCTCGCCGCCAAAGAGTCCCTCCGCTGCCGCCAAGAAATCGCTCCCGGAGCCCTCCTAGGCGATTTGATCGCTATACTCCGCTGACTGTGCCCCGAGCGCAGATCCTTATGGAAATAGAGCGCCAACTTCCCCGGCCAGTGCCTCTCCGAGGGAACCCGACCCGAAGAGATCCCGCCAAATACTGCCGCTACCATAGGAGCATGGTCATGACACCGAAGAATGCTGGAAGTTGAAGAATGAAATAGAGAGGTTGATCCGGCGGGGACGGCTGGATCAGTTCAGGAGGGCACCCGAGCCGCAGCAACAAGGAGGTGACCGCCAGCCCGAGCTCCCACAACTCCCTCCTCCACCAAATCCGCCCGTGATTGGCCGTATCAACATGATTGAGGAGGCCGGCGGATCGAGCTCCAGGGGCGACGGTGATGCACCGGTGCCAAAGAAGGCACGCACCGGCGAACTCTCCTTTTCCGATGATGATCTTCTTGGGATACAGCTCCCCCACGATGACGCACTTGTTGTATCCCTTAATTTGAACAATTATGATGTAAGCCGAATCCTCGTCGATAGTGGAAGTTCGGTAAATGTTTTGTACCTCGGTGTGTTTGCCAGGATGAAATTGCTCATGGAAAACCTTCGAGCCGTGGATTCCACCCTGATGGGATTCACCGGCGACGTCATCACCCGGAAGGGGTTGTCACCCTGACGCTCCGCGCGGGAACATGGCCCCTTGTGACTATTGTACAGACCGATTTCCTGGTGACCGACCTCAGATCCCCATATAACGCCATATTCGGCAGACCTGGCCTGATGTCCCTCAAGGCGGTTGTCTCTATCCCGCATCTGTCTATGAAGTTCCCCACCGAGCGAGGAGTTGGAGTGGTTCGGGGAAGTCAAGCCATGGCTCGGCAATGTTTCGTTACGAGCCTTCAGTCTAGAATGCCCGAAGTTGACGGGCTAGACGCTCGTGAAGACTTCGCCGAACAACGGGGAGAACCGGCAGAGGAATTGGAGGAAATGCCGCTGGACGAAGCTCGTCCCGACCGAACCACAAGAATCGGGTCGCTACTCAAAGGAGAGTCTCGGCACAGATTGATCAGGTTCCTCCAGAGCAATGCCGACATCTTCGCCTGGACCGCCTCCGACATGCCAGGAATCAGCCCCGAGGTCCTCGTCCACCACCTCAATGTGGACGAGAGGCACCGGCCTGTTAAGCAGAAGAAGAGAAGCTTCGCCCCAGAGCGACAGAGAGCCATTGAAGAAGAGGTCGACAAGCTCATAAAGGCCAACTTCGTCCGAGAGGTAAATTACCCGAACTGGCTGTCAAATGTCGTCATGGTGAAAAAGTCGAACGGCAAATGGAGGATCTGCATCGACTTCACCGACCTCAACAAAGCCTGCCCGAAGGACAGCTTCCCCCTCCCTCGGATCGATCAGCTCGTGGACGCCACCTCAGGTCACCAGATGCTGTCATTCATGGATGCCTATTCTACAATCAAATCCGAATGGCCCCGAGGATGAAGAAAAGACCGCCTTCATAACCGATCGAGGTACCTATTGTTACCGTATTATGCCTTTTGGTCTTAAAAATGCAGGGGCGACCTACCAGCGGCTGGTCAACAAAGTGTTCAAGGAACAAATCGGCCGGAACATGGAGGTGTACGTGGACGACATGCTAGTTAAAAGCAAGGAGGCGTCACAGCATGTCGAGGACCTCTCGGAGAGCTTCGCAACGTTGCGCAGATATGGGATGAAACTCAACCCGACCAAGTGCGCCTTCGGCGTCAACTCGGGGAAGTTCCTTGGCTTCATGGTCTCCCAGCGAGGTATCGAAGCTAACCCCCAGAAGATTCAAGCTCTCCAACAAATGGCGCCCCCTGCATCTATTAAAGAAGTCCAGCGCCTAACCGGGAGGATAGCAGCCCTTAACCGCTTTGTGGCACGGTCGGCCGAGAGATGCCTCCCCTTCTTCAAAACTCTCCGATCGGCCAAAAACTTCCAGTGGACTCCCGAATGCCAAAGGTCGTTCCAAGATCTCAAGAAGTACCTCGGCTCGCCCCGCTCCTCAGCAGTCCGACCCCAGGAGAAACTTTATTCTTGTACCTGGCCGTTTCGGAGGGCGCGGTCTGCTCGGTGCTGGTCAAGGAAGAAGGCAAGATCCAGAAGCCGATCTACTACGTGAGCAGGCTGCTCCGCGACGCGGAGACAAGGTACAGCAGGATTGAAAAGATGGTGTTGGCCTTGATTACCTCAGTTCGAAAGCTACGGCCGTATTTCCAAGCACACTCCGTAACCGTCCTAACTGACCAACCCATCAAGACGGTTGTCCACCGTCCCGAGACGTCGGGGAGAATGACCAAGTGGGCCGTCGAGCTAAGCGAGCATGACATACATTTTCAGCCTCGCCCAGCCATCAAAGCCCAAGTGCTGGCCGACTTCCTCCTCGAGTGTACCATCCCGGAGGACGGTTCTGCCCCAGACTCCCTTGAAGAGCCAAAATCTGGAGCCCGGTGGCTCCTCATGTCGACGGGTCGTCCAATGCCCATCACTCCGGTGCGGGTCTGGTTCTCACCAGTCCTGAGGGATGACCTTCGAGTATGGCGTCCGATTCTCCTTCCCGGCTTCCAACAACGAAGCCGAGTACGAAGCTCTGTTAGCTGGCCTCCGGATTGCCCACAATCTGAAGGTGGAAAGACTCAACGCCTTCACCGACTCTCAGCTGGTGGCTGGCCATGTTCGGGGAGAGTTTGAAGCTCGGGAACCAAATATGATTCGATATCTCCAGGAGGTGCGTAACTTGCTTCCCCACTTTTCTGAATTTGAAATTATTCGGATTCCCAGATCCGAGAACGCCCGCGCCGACCTACTCTCCCGATTGGCGACCACGGAGACAATGGATGCCGAGCAAAAATTCCACCTGGAGACTCTGAAAAAGCCGAGCATCACGGAAGCCGATCGGGTGATGCAGGTCGAGGCCGAACCATCCTGGTTCGACCCAATCCTCAAATTCCTCAAAGAAGGGACACTTCCGCCCGACCGAAGAGAGGCTAGGAAGCTGAAGCTGCAAGCCACCCACTACGTGCTGATTGACAACCAACTGTACAAGCGGTCATTCTCCATGCCCCTGCTTAGATGCCTTCGCCCATCAGAAGCGGACTACTCTGCGCGAGGTACATGAAGGGATTTGCGGCAACCATTTGGGAAGCCGGTCCCTCTGCCACAAGGTGCTGCGACAAGGCTACTACTGGCCGACCATGCAAAAGACGCGGACGATCTAGTCCGCGCCTGCGACCCTGCCAAAGACATTCAAGCATCCAAAGGCTCCCTTCGGCCAAGCTAGTTTCTATATCCTCTGCTTGGCCCTTCGCCAAATGGGGGATGGACATCCTCGGCCCATTCCCGCTTGCAACAGGACAGCGAAAATTCTGTTTGTCGCCATCGACTACTTCACCAAATGGGTTGAAGCGGAAGCGGTCGCACAAATTACCGAAGCACGGGCCCGAGACTTTGTGTGGAGATCCATCATCTGCCGATTCGGCCTACCCCACACTATAATCACCGATAATGGCAAGCAGTTCGACAACTCCAAATTTCATCAGTTCTGTGAAGAACATGGAATCCGCCACCACCTTACTTCGGTCGGGCACCCACAAGCCAACGGAGCAGCCGAAGTAACCAACAGAACCCTCCTCCAGGGAATCAAAGCTCGCCTCTCCAGAGCCCAAGGCAGGTGGGCGGACGAACTACATCATGTCCTATGGGCTTACCGCACAACCCCGAGAATCCCGACCGGCGAAACCCCATTCCGAATGGCTTTCGGCACAGAGGCCGTCATCCCTGTGGAGGTCGGCCTCCCATCATTGCGGGTAGAAAGCTACTCGAGGAGGCTAGCGCGAACAACTCCGCACCAACCTCGACCTAATAGAGGAAATCAGAGAGAAGGCCAGATTAGAACGGCTGCCTATCAACAAAGGGTGGCCCATTACCACGCCTCCAGAGTTAAGGGGAAGACTTTCCTGCCCGGCGACCTTGTCCTCTGAAAGGCCTCTGTTTCCAAACCGCTGGAGCAAGGAAAGCTGGCGCCGAACTGGGAAGGCCGTACCAGGTAGCAGAGATTATTGGACCGGGGACCTACAAGCTGCAGGATCTGGATGGGAAGCCCATTCCCCGGACTTGGAACGCGGACAACCTTCGTAAATATTGTCAGTAGGGTATGTCCTCTTTGAATTCATTTTTGCATGCCTCACTGCACGTTCCTGCTTATCTGTTTCCTCAAAACCTGTCGCATGAGTCATTATGCACCATGTTGTTATGAATTGCAAGAAGAAACAGATACTGCTTACCAATCCTCGGCACAACCGAGCTGCCTGTCTGAACAGGAATCTCCGAACCTTGGCAGGGCCAAGTAAAATATTTCTCCGAACCTCGGCAGGGCCGAGCAACAAATCTCCGAACCTTGGCAGGGCCAAGTAAAATATTCTCCGAACCTTGGCAGGGCCAAGTAAAATATTTCTCCAAACCTCGGCAGGGCCGAGCAACAAATTCTCCGAACCTTGGCAGGGCCAAGTAAAATATTTCTCCGAACCTCGGCAGGGCCGAGCAACAAATCTCCGAACCTTGGCAGGGCCAAGTAAAATATTTCTCCGAACCTCGGCAGGGCCGAGCAACAAATTCTCCGAACCTTGGCAGGGCCAAGTAAAATATTTCTCCGAACCTCGGCAGGGCCGAGCGACAAATCTCCGAACCTTGGCAGGGCCAAGTAAAATATTTCTCCGAACCTCGGCAGGGCCGAGCCAAAATCTCCGAACCTTGGCAGGGCCAAGTAAAATATTTCTCCGAACCTCGGTGGGGCCGAGCACAAATCTCCGAACCTTGGCAGGGCCAAGTAAAATATTTCTCCGAACCTCGGCGGGGCCGAGCAACAAATCTCCGAACCTTGGCAGGGCCAAGTAAAATATTTCTCCGAACCTCGGCAGGGCCGAGCAACAAATCTCCGAACCTTGGCATGGCCAAGTAAAACATTTCTCCGAACCTCGGCAGGGCCGAGCAACAAATCTCCGAACCTTGGCAGGGCCAAGTAAAATATTTCTCCGAACCTCGGCAGGGCCGAGCAACAAATTCTCCGAACCTTGGCAGGGCCAAGTAAAATATTCTCCAAACCTCGGCTGGGCCGAGCAACAAATTCTCCGAACCTTGGCAGGGCCAAGTAAAACATTCTCCGAACCTCGGCTGGGCCGAACAACAAAATCTCCGAACCTTGGCAGGGCCAAGTAAAATTCTCCGAACCTCGGCAGGGCCGAGCTACGAATCCGCCGGGCCATGGCAAGGCCAGGTAAGAGTCATTCGGGCTAAAACCCAGCGAAAAAGCCGAAGTATAGAGGCCTCGACCAAAGCCGAACGGCCCCCAAATAGTCCCGAAGGACTTCGTCCGGTTTAAAAAAAAAACGAACGCATTGAATAAAAACCGTAGACGCACAAAAAGAAGCCACCATTGGCGAACCCCCTCTTGAGGCCGTTGAGCCCCACGTAATCGGCCAAAGGCCCCAAGCAGAGCTAGGGGATTCCCCTCTCTGCTGCTGAAAACCTTTTGGGTAACGCCCCGATAACCCGTCGTTCAAAGCCTATGTCAGACGCGCAAGAACGACAGAGCCACGCCAACACCCTGGTTCATCACACGGATCAAGGCCATAAACTCTTGAAGGAAGGGGCTTCAGAAATAAGATCCATCTTTCATTTATAAAAAGAGAGGATCACAGAGAGGCAGTAAAAAATAAAAACAAGATGGGAGGCCCTGAATCAGAATTCGGAGTCACTCCCGGAGGCTAGCAGCTCCTCCAGGCGCTCCGTCAGGTCAGCCACCTGCTGACGAAGGGACACGATCTCCTCCCTCTGCTGGTCCATCAACCGGCGTGAGGCCTCGCCTCCCTGACCGACACGTCCAAGTATTCCTCGGCGATCCTCGCGAGCTGCTCGTTATTCGCAAAGGCCGACGCTAGGCTTTCTCTATCAACAGTGACGGAGGTGCGCCTCCCCTCCGAACGCGGCAGGCTGTCAAGCGAGGAACGCGACCCAACCGACGATCGCCCTGGAGAGGCCATTTTTCCTGAACTTATACCGAGGGATGGCCGAAACCAATGCCCCTCGATCGCATTTATACTCCCCAAGCAGGTATCTCTATCGGTCACGCCGTAGCCACCGACCCGTAAGAACTTGCCACACGTCGCCGTTTCAACGCTTGCGAAATCCGGAGTGTCGTGCCCCATCCCGAGCGAAGTCGATAAGCGCGAGCGGATTGCTCGGGAATTCCCCAAGCAAACATTTCCCGATCTGTCGGCCCTCGCAATAAATGCGTTCGGCGCTTCCCCAAGCCTCTTAATGCTGGCCTCTTTTTCGAGAAATGCGGAAGTCCGGCATTCGGCCATTAACCTGTCCCCTCGGGAAGAGTGGCATCGCCAATAAAAATGCGACACTATACCGCCCGTTCAAGCGCCACGTGGACTTAACGCTGTGGCCCGCAATGACAATTGAGTCGCTCCCTTAGCCCGGATCTCCGAACCTCGGCTGGGCCGAGCGAGCTAAATCTTCGAACCTTGGCAGGGCCAAGTAAAACATTCTCCGAACCTCGGCAGGGCCGAGTAACAGATCTCCGAACCTTGGCAGGGCCAAGTAAAATATCCTCCGAACCTTGGCAAGGCCAAGTCAATGATCTCCGAACCTCGGCTGGGCCGAGCGAGCTAAATCTCCGAACCTTGGCAGGGCCAAGTAAAACATTCTCCGAACCTCGGCAGGGCCGAGCAACAGATCTCGAACCTTGGCAGGGCCAAGTAAAATATCCTCCGAACCTTGGCAGGGCCAAGTAAAATATCCGAACCTTGGCAGGGCCAAGTCAATGATCTTCGAACCTCGGCTGGGCCGAGCGAGCTATATCTCCGAACCTTGGCAGGGCCAAGTCAATGATCTCCGAACCTCGGCAGGGCCGAGTGACAACATCTCCGAACCTCAGCAGGGCCGAGTGACAAAATCTTCGATCCTTGGCAGGGCCAAGACAAATACCTTCGAAACTCGGCCGACCCGAGTGACAAGTTCCCTGAACCACGACGAGAAAAAGTATGGATTCCTGAACATCGGCCAAGGCCGACCCACGATAAACCGAGCCCCGGTAAAAGCGAAGCACAAAAATATCAGGCTTCTGACCAAAGAAAGGAGCATGCTTCGCCGAACGATCTCTGAACCGCCACACACGAACCTCGATTAGTTCGGACGGCATGAGACCCTCGTCTAAGGACGAGCGGAACGCATTTATACCCCACAAACATTAATAACTACAAGATCGGCGCAAGAAAAGATAGAGATTGAGAAACAGAATATAACTCTCTTTATTGCCGACCGAGATCAGTTACAAATGCCTCACAGGCGTTACAAGAGCATTGAAATGCATAAAATAAAGGCAAATACAAAACTCGGGCAACTGCTCCAAAGCAGACCTAGACAACTGTGATGTTCCGGCGTCCGGATCGACAAATCATGCAAACCACGAAACGGTCAGCCCGCCTGAGCAAATGATAAAGCTGACCCTCCATGGCCCCGGATGAATTAAAAGATCCAAAAGGGGGGGCATGGCTGGATGCTGATTCTGAGGATTCGGACGACCCAGCCCGCTCCCCTAGGAGGGGGTGCTGGATCACAGGCCGCCGTCCAACCAAGGGAACCAGGGACCATCCGACCCTGGTTGCTCCCATATTCTCCCTCCCGTGGCAAGGATTCCCCTTAGAGAAGGGACGGGAACCCAAGCCAGCGAAAGAGGGAGAATCTGGGCGTGCTGCGGGGGCCCGACGCGCTCCCTGCCATAAGCCCCCCATAACCGGCCGCAAAGGTCACACGGGAAGAGTATATGTGCGCTCCCCGTGTGATCTCTGCGCCCTCCTTGTGCGCTCTCCATATGATCTCCGGGACCCATCCCCTAAGGGCGAGCCATTCTTCGGCAGCTCCCCAGTCGCCCAGCTATCCGGCGGCAAGGAGCCTATGAGAGGAAAGCTTGATCCTCCCACTCGTGGCAGCAGAGAAATGAGCATAATAGAAGCTCTAAGGAAAAATGCACTTTGGGGATAACTGAACATGACCCCTTTCCCCCTTTTTATAGGCAGGAAAAATCCGGGAACAAGCTATCAAAGCTGAAGGTCCCGAGATTCAAACACTGGCCCACGCCTTCACGTGTCCCTCAGGATGAACACAGCACCCCGCTGCGCGCCAAGCCCACCACCTAAGTTACGACGTGTACGAAGATCTCCTCCTGATCCCGAATCACTACCATTTAATACGGGTGATCGCCAGCCAGCACCTCAAAAACTGGCGGGCCCAGAGTATCGTCCTTCGAAAGTGACGTCCTCCAATGGTGGGCGATTGCGTGCACAGCAAACTGATCCGCATGGGAAAAAAGCGCTTTCCGAAAAGCTCCGATGCAGCTTTATGCCCCCCACTGCGCCGTATCATCGATTCTGGTGAAATAAAAACCAAATCACCTGCGGAACAGCAGGGCACAGACAGAATAGCAGAAAGCGCGAAGACCTATTTTTCCGTCGGCCCCAGCCGACCTACCTTCCTGTCGGCCCCAGCGACCTATTCTACCTATCGGCCTCAGCCGACCTATTTTATCTGTCGGCCCCAGCCGATCCATTTTATCTATCGGCCCCAGCCGACCTATCTTTTCCGTCGGCCCCAGCCGACCTATCTTGTCTGTCGGCCCCAGCCGACCCATTTTGTCTGTCGGCCTCAGCGACCTATTTCGCCTGTCGGCCACAGCCGACCTATCTTGTCTGTCGGCCCCGACCGACCTATTTTGCCTGTCGGCCCAAGCCGACCTACTGTGCTCGTCGGTCTTAACCGACCTGCTTCACCCATTGGTACAAGCCAACACACTTTCCCAATCTCGGAATAAAGATGACCCAAGAGCATCGGGAGCCACAAGCCAATCGAGGCGAGACTAAGCGACAGCGAAGTCACGCGAGAAAAACGCTCAAGTGAAAACAGGAAGTTCTTTCACTATGAAACGTTAAACAAATGTTTAAAAGATGAAATACACGAATGGCCCCTAAGGATCGGGAGCCGCAACAGCTTTAGGAGGGCCCTCAGTTACATCTGCGAAAGCACGGCTAGATTCGCCCTTCTCTGATATTCTCGCCCCCTCTGCGGCAGTTTGCGACCGTCCCTCAGAGGCTACAGCTTCGCTGGGACCGGGGGCGCCGCCAGGCTCGGCGTCGGAAACATCAACGTATTCGTCTTCATCTTCTTCCTCGACTCGCCATCTTCAAATCTTCAGCACTCAGGAAAGAAAGATCCCATTCCGGGTGCTCGCTGAGAATCTGCTGTTTGCACTCCTCCTTCCCATGATGGAAGGCGTCAACGCTGATAGCGTCTTGCCTCCCCCTGAGTATGGCGTGCTGCGTCTTGGCCTCCGCCGTCTGTTTCTCAGCCTCAATCACCTGGGCCTTCAGGATGATGTTTTGCTCCTCGAGCTCGCTAGCCCGCGTCTCGAGCTCCGAGCTCCTATTGCGAGTGGACGCGAGCTCACCTTGAAGAGCCCGAACCTCCGACTCCATCTTCGCCATCTGAAAAATCCAAAATCAAATCGGCATTGCGAGAACCCAGTAGGAAAAACAAAAAGGGTAAAATAAGAGCGTACCTCCCCTCTCGCCTGGCCAACCTTTTGGCCATCTCTTCTGCCTCGCTCCTGGCTCTCGTCCTGTCAGCCCCTATCAGCTCAACCCTCCTGCAGAGTGCTGATCTTCAGCTGTCTGGCTTCAACATCCCTCCGGGCTTGGGATAACTCGTCGCTCACCCGAGCTATCGTCCCCTGGTCCCACCTAGCACCCTCCTTCAAATGGGCGATTTCGCCATCACGTCGTTTCAATTTCTCCTCCACTTCGCCGAGCATCCTCGCCAAACGCCTTCTTTCATCGTCGGCCTCTCTTCCCAGCCGACTCATACTTTCGCCGTATTCCCGCCGCATCGCCGCCACCTCCGCGGAGTGTTTTGACTCAACCCTGGCCAACTCCAGGCACGCGTCGTCGCTCTTCGCCAGGAGTCCCTGCAGCTCCTTTACTTTGCGCTTTTGCTTGGACACCTCGTCCACGGCAGCCTGATATGCTGCCCTTATCCCCTGTAAATTCCTGTCGCTGATTGTCATGAGCTCCTCGAACTTCTCGGACACCGTCAATCGCGACCGGAGCTCGACATTATCCCTCCTGGCTTGAACACTGGCCCCAGTCGCCAAACTCAGACGCCAACATATCGCCCTAGAAAGCAAAACACTCTGCGACACAAAAAGTGAATACATGAAGGTCAAGTCAACCAGAGTAAACCCGCTACTCCGGATTGGCAACTTACCCGCGATGCGTAGGCCCGGGTCATCCTCATCAAGGTCGTGTTGTCGATATCGGGAAGAAGATGAATGCCCTCTGCCGCCTTGTTGCCCGAACGCAGCGTCGACCAACCCCAGGTCGGCAAACTTGTCCGCCGAAGGATCCGCACCGGATACAGGGCCGATCTTATCATGGCGGAGAACCCTCCTCAATACTAGCGTCCGAGCTGCCGAATGGGCCAACCCCGCCTGAAGGACCGGCCTGGGCGGCCTCCACCTGAGAGGCCTTCAACCTCCCAGCCTCCTCTACCAAGACCCTGGCTTGGGTTTCTTCAGATATTTCAGCCAGCCCAAGTGCCAGCTTTCCCAAAATCTTCTTCGAGGGGGCCCCGATTGCGGGACTCTCACCTGGCCGCGCTCCCTCCTCCGACGCATCCTTCCCGGTTATCGTCACATGCATCCCCTCCGCAGGCTCCCCTGAAGCCTCGGCCTACCCGCCTCTCGACCCATCGAGGGCGGCCCGACCTCACTACTACTAGACTCCCCGGCAGATAAACCAAGTAGGGGCTCCCCCTGAACTCCCTCAGCTACGGCCGTCTCCTCCCCCTCTCCCGCTGGGGCCGGTGGTGATCCCGCGGGACAATGGCCCCCTCAGAGATGGCCACCTCCGTCGGATCCGCCACCGTCTCCTCTTTCAGGGGGACGCAGTCTGGCGAGCCAACGGAGCTTCATCCGAGCTGTCTGAAATCTCCAGCACGAGAGGGCCGGAGGCCATAACCGCTCTCCCCGGGCTCTCCTTCGCCCCAGGCGCTTCCGCCACACTGCCCCAGCGCCCGGCGGGCTTCTTGCGGAAGTATGAGCCCTTTTTTGGGCCGGCCACTATCCGCGCCGCTCCCTTCCCCTGGGCGCTTTCCTCTCTTCCTCTTGGAAAGGTTCGACAATGCCGACCTCGCGGCTGCCACATCAAGCACACATGCTCAGGTCCAAGCTCACTAATCGAGAAAGATACACAGCACGAAAGGGACTCACCTTGCGGGTCCAGGGGGCTGAGCCCGGCTGCGAAGAGGGCCCCCTCCGATAGCAGGTCGTTAGCCGAAAACACCTGTCGTTGCGAGGACGTCCAGGTCCTTCTCCTCCTGCGCCGACAGAACCGGATGCGTCTCCGCATCCCTTGCAACATTCCCCCACCTCCGAGGAAAGTCGAACCGACGTTCCCCTCCGCGATAACAAACCGACTCTTCCACCCCTTGATGGAAGAGGGCTTATCCGCGATAACGTTGAAGGATCTCCGGGGCCCGATGTAGGGCCACTCTGATTTTCTCCCCGGAGTCAGGTGGTAGCAGGTGCGGAAAAGAGGGAGAGTGGCGACGATCCGAATCTGGTGGCACATTGAGATGAATCCGATGATGTTCCGCCAGCTGTTTGGAGCCACCATTGATGGGCAGATATTGTAGTGGATCATGATCTCCTTCACAAGGGGATGGAGAGGAAAACGAAGGCCTGCCTTCAAACTATCTTCGTAGATGAAGACCCCGGACTCTAGATCCCAGGTAACTCTATCATCGAGCTCCGGCGCCCGCAGGACGACGTCCAAGGGCAAGCCATACCGTTGATGAATCCTCCCCAGGTCCTCGGCAACGATCTCGGAGGCCACATCGTCGGGGCTCATCGCCATTGAAAGTGGTACCAAACGAAAACAATAAACGTCGAAGAAGATGAAGGCCAGAACCCTTTTGAAAGCAAAACGGGAAGACGCGAGCGCACGCGCACATATATATACACGATGCGGCCGTCACTTCGCTTCTCCGCCAAGGAAGCCGCCCTGAAGGGGCGGGGCGTCTCATCCCAGGCATCCGGAATCGCCTCGATAAATGCCCGATCGATCGGGATTCGTAGCGTGGCGCAATCCCAACCGTCGCTCATAGAGGAGCCTTAGCCCCGAAGGCGGGATGGCCCTGTCGCATTAATTAGGGCATCATTGCGCGAGCTGTCTAAACCAAGACGTCCCATCCAGAACGCGCCATTCGAACTTGTACTCCCTACGCCCGAACCTACGCTTCGAACTAGGGAGTGGAGGGCATGTGTTGAGGGGTAAAATCATCATTACATTAATATCCGTGCGAGGCGGTTAAAGCTAACCTCCCCCCTTTTGGCCCCTCCGGGCTTCCGTAGCTCGGCTCCCTCCGGGCTTCCATAGCTCGGCCCCTCCGGGCTTCGTAGCTCGGCTCCCTCCGGGCTTCCAGCTCGGCCCCTCCGGCTTCGTAGCTCGGCTCCCTCCGGGCTTCCATAGCTCGGCCCCTCCGGGCTTCCGTAGCTCGGCTCCCTCCGGGCTTCCCTAGCTCGGCTCCCTCCGGGCTTCCGTAGCTCGGCTCCATAGCTCGGCCCCTCCGGGCTTCCGTAGCTCGGATCCCCCCGGGCTTCCGTAGCTCGGCTCCCTCCGGGCTTCCATAGCTCGGCCCCTCCGGGCTTCCGTAGCTCGGCTCCCTCCGGGCTTCCCTAGCTCGGCTCCCTCCGGGCTTCTATAGCTCGCTTCATTTGCGATCCGCAACCTAACACTTACCTCCGCGGAACCTGACGCGAGAGAGCCCGAGCCTACCAGAGCGGCATCCCAGACAAGAATCATGTCGGGACGTGGCCTAAAGCCTATCGTAACCGCCCCAGGCCTACTCAACCCGATCTTGAGACATCAAGGAGCTCTCCCAGCCGTCGATCTCTGAACAAACAGGGTACGGACTCTAACGGCCCACAACGGCCTGATTCTGTCCGTCTCCGTATCATAACAACCTCCGGACCTTCCAAAGGCGCTCAAGACCCAGGTGACAGTCTATAAATATTGACTTGCAGATTCCCTTAGGTACGCAACTCGAGATGCGACTCGAGACGAAACTCTAGGGGCACTCTTTCTCTCTCTCTCTCTCTCTCTTGGGCACCCCATTGCTCCCGCCCTCTGGAGACGCGACTCTTGACGCACACTCTCCCTAAGCACGGCACGCGCTCCTCCCGCGCACGCCCCGCTGCTCTCTCCCTCTCTCTCTCTCTCTAGCAGCTCGTCGGCGCTCCTGCCCTCTAGAGCCTCGATTGGCCGTCCCCGGAGAGGTCTCCCGGAGAGATCTACCTTCCCACTGTCTGGTTGATCGCCGCTTTCTTCTCCACTGACTTGAGCGTCGGAGGGTCTTCCGCGGAGGACCACCCCCAGCGTCCCCCCGCGTGTGGACTTCTTTTTGCAGGTCCGCCACCTCTTCCTGGAGATCGACCGCGTCGAGTCAGAGGACGGATCCCGACGGCAACAATATTAAACATGAAAAATAATAAATATTAATTATATCACAGTATAGTACAAGAAGTACTTTTACAAGGATGGAAAGTCAAAACCCATATTTAGAAGAAGCTAAAAAATTAAATTTAGCTTTTTAGAAAAATAAAGAAAAAAAAAGAAGAAGAAAGGAGTTTTCAACTTTTTCTTAAACAAAATATTACTTCATGTACGATACATGATCACTAAACACAAAATCTACTGCAAAGTACTTTTATTTAAAAACTTAAAATGTAAATATAATTTTTTTAGAAAATAAAAGCAACACAAAATTAGTATGCCCTTAGATGGGACTTGAACCCTGAACCACAAAAACCCTCTCCTAGCAACCTCCCTTTCTGTAACTCAAAATTCCAGATCACAGGCTTGTCGCAACCAAATGATGGACCTTCCTTCAAGAAGAAAATAAAAAACTGAAATGTATTGGTCTTTGCTGTTCCTTATTTTTAACATGTAATATTTTTAAGCATGGCAGCTAAATCGGTGGAGGCAATTAATATATGATGACCAATTCCTTCTCTAATAGAATTAACATGACTGGGAAAAATTAGATTTAAAACATGAAAATTGAAGTCAAGAAACAGTTACGTTAGATGCCATCAGAGCCTTGGCATTGAGCAATGTTTGGGCCCCATCTTCCTTAGTACTCGACTCTGCAGCAAAGTAGTTGGATTTTTTTTTTGGAAACATCACTGCATTGGTAGGGTATTGTTGCCGTGGAAACTCGCTCTTCGACTTGGATGTAATTTAGCTCCGAATTTAGATGCTGGTCTCTTATCGGAATAAAACCTGCAAGATAGTCCTCACGCAAAGGATGTTTTGGGGTGGCCCTCTATGGAAGACCCTTCGACGTCCAAATCAGTAGAAATTCATAGCAAGCAGATATGAGGAGAAGGCACTCGTAGAAGTGTTCCTCTATATGGGTGTTCTTCGAAAACTCGGAGCTCTGCTCGAGCTTTAATGGAGTTTTTCTGTATGAGAGTTAGTGAATGCGTACTTGAGAGGCTTCGGGACTGTGGTATTTATAGGCGATCACCTGATTCACGTCATAGGGGGTCTGAAAGCTGTTAGGATTCAAACGGATTTGAATCAAATTTGTTACGAGGCCGGTAGGATCTGTATCTTGTTAGTTAGAGGATCGATGGCTAGGAGAGTTGGTTGATGCCTTGAGATTCAGCGATTATGTAGGCCCTAGGCCACTTTTATGGCCCTTAGGCCACTTCTGATATTGCTGGCATGATTTTCCGTTTGGAATCTTGTTCAGCTATCATGAATTTGATCTCTCCCACACTTGATTCCGCAGAGGTGCTCGAGTGCCTCTGTCCGACCGAGGCGTAGGACAGCTCAGTTCGCCGAGGCATAGGGTAGCTCGACTTGCCAAGGGATGGGAGTGGCTTGGTTTGGCCGAGACATGAGGATGACTCGGTTTGCCGAGGTATAGGATGGCTCAGTCTGTCGAGGCATAAGGATGGCTCGGTCTGTCGAGGTATAGAAATTGTTCGGTTCGTCGACGCGACTCGACTCTGCTGAAGGCGATTCGGCTTCGCCGTCTTGCGGATGTGACAGCTAGTCGACGGGATGTTGAGATTGGTCTCGACTCAATTGTCGATGCGCACAGGCATTAATGCGATGATAATTTTACCCCTCATTATATGCCCCCCACTCCCTAGTCTGAAATGTAAATTCGGATGTAGGGAGTAGAGTTTTAGAATAATCATTCGGGGGGATCCGAAGGGGCATGCAATGATGGTCTCGTAAATAACATGCCATTGTTTCGTCATCATTTTTTATCATAGCATGAGGAGAAAATGCCTCATTTTTAGCAGGCAGCGATTGTGGGAGTCCCACGTGGCGAGACTCCTATGTTTATGGCGTCTATATCGAAAGTTTTAGCATTCCGGGCTTTCCTTCTGAAGTGCTATTTAAAGAGGGGAAGGGCTTAGGGCGGCATCCCTTCTGCAACGCCTTCTCATTTTTTTCCTTAGAGAATTTTTTTTTCCTTCCCAAAACTCTTGTGAGCTTGTTTGCGCTTCATCCTTCAACCCGGTGACATGAAGGGCCCGAACGACGTAGCCTCTAAGATAACTCTTGAGGATTTGGATAGGATACGCCCCCGTTATAGGGTTCCTCGGATGTTGCCCTATGGCTTCCAAGGGCAGATCATAGGGTTTCGGTGGAGCTGAGCCGCGGAGTATTCTTCTATGAGGAAAGCTGAAGAGCATGTCTTCGGTTTCCTCTCCACCCGCTTATGCAGGAGGTGATGAGATTTTACAATATATGCCCGACAATGGTGGCTCCGAACAGCTGGCGCAACCTCATGGGGTTCATCTCGATGTGCAGCCGTGTTGGGGTGACTGTGACCCTCCCCATATTCCGAGTTTGTTACAACCTAGTTTTCGGGAGGAACTTCGAGTGGCCTTACATTGGTCCTTAGAAATCATTCAAAATGATTTCGGATAATCCATCATCGATAAAGGAGTGGAAGTCCTGGTTCTTCATTATTGAAGGGAACATTGGCTTAGATTTTCCTTGGACATGGGCGAGCTATGTGAAAGATCCAAAAGCACGCCCGGAGTTGTCCGAGCAGGAGAAGAGAGACTTGGTAACTCTTCGCAGTGGTCGGGTGCTATCGGCCAACGCCCTCTTATCAGAGGATGCCCTTTTTGCCGCCGGACCGAGTTCTATTGATCCTCAGGGTGAGTTTTTTTTTCCTTTTTCTTGCAATTGATATGCCTAAACAGTTATTGCGATTTAATTGACCGTTTGTCGTGCTTTCAGCCGAAAGGTCGGCATTCGTCAAATGAAGAAGGAGCTGGGCAAACAACATAGGGGTCCAGCTCTGGTGACAAGCACAAGTCTAAGAAAAGGTCCCACCTTTCCGGCCCCCACTCAAAGGAGCCTAGGAAGGATAGCACTGGTCGCCATTCCTCCACTCCGAAGAAGGGGAAAGTGGGTGCGCCGGCCAAGGTGGATGAGCCCTCCCTGCCGGAAGGTGGTATGGTAGTGGAGGAGGAATCGGCAGTCGAGGGTAGTTTGGAGGAAGCTGTTGAAATTCCTTCCCTCCAGATCATCGTTGTGTCAGACGATCCCGAGGAGATGTCGCCGGTCCATCCGGCAGTCCTCTCGCCCGAAGCTAATCAGCCTCATTTGTTAGAGGTTGGTAGTCCTATAGCGCCACACGTGGATGGGGAAGATGCCCCTGCTTCGGTTGAGGGGGCAGAAGAGATAGTTGCGGCTGCCGAAGTTTAGGTGGGACCGCCTATTGGAGGGCCGGCAGAGGTTGAGGGACTTTCCATCGGAGGACTTTCTTCCGAGGTATCGAGAGAAGCCGCGGAGGAAGCCGAGGCTTGGATGGAGCCCGCTGGGTATGAAGCGGTGCTTGAATAAGAGGAAGAAGAAGAATAAGAACCATCGAGCGAAGGGGATGCTCGGACCAAAATTCCTCCATCCGGAGCCAAAGCATCCGAGGCTTCGCAGGTTAAAGTCCTAATGAAGGAGGCCAAACGGACAACAGTTTCTTAGGACGAAGCTCCTCAGGTCGATTCCTCGGCTGTGCATTTCCTCACCCACAATCCAGAGGTAGAAGATATGTTCACCACTTTGATGCGATCCGTGCTGCAAACAAGAGAAAGTTCCTCGACGGACGAGCCCGCCATGGAGGATATCGTCGAGGTGGCCTTCGGGCGACTCGGGGTGCCGAAGGATATTTATCTCCTACTCGAGATCGACAGCCCTTCCCTTATGAAGATTGCCACAAACTACACCTCTCGAGTAAGTTCTTACATCGAGTTAACAAGTTTTAGTCAATTGGCTCAGTCGTGTCTTCTCACACGCATCTTTCCTGCAGAATGCCTTAATCATGAGGGCACTGAGTTGGCGCTTGAACTTGGCCATGGGGGCCTGCGCTCATGCCAGGAGGGAGGCCGCCGGTCTTCGGGAAAGAGTAGAATCAACCAGCAAACTTTCCGAGGCTTTGGTATATGTTCAGAGGGATCTCGAAAAGGTGAGCAAGTCTTATCAAGATTCAAGTCAAGGAGCTCCATGGTTTTCGTGAATAATCTGATAAGGCCTGCCTGGATCTGTCACAAATTAAGTCCAAGCATGCCGAAGAAATTAGGGCTACGCAACAGCATTTCAGCGAAAGATGGGGCGAATTGAAAATAGTTTCACCGAGAAGAAGAATAATTGGAATATGAGGCTTGATGAAGAGGAGCGCAGGTATCAGCGACAACAAGATCAGCTCACCAGCTTGAATAGGAAGCTCGCTGATAGGGAAGATCGACTGAAATGGCAACACGATCAAGTCGCCAAACTCACCACTGACCTTGATCAATCTCGGCGAGAGATCGAAGAAAAATAGTCTTGGATTAATGACCTCAAGGAGGGCCTCCAGCAGAATAAAGCGGCCAAAATGAAAGCTCTTGAAAAGGTTCATGAGTTGAACAAAAAAATGGCTCAGTGAGAAGAAGAGGTATAATGTTCTCTTACTTATTTTTAGTGCCTTTTCTTTCGGCCAGCTTTAAACGATCCTGTGTTTGCAGATAGGCATAATCGGGCTCGAGGTTCAGGATCAATTCAAAGCTTTGAGAGAGGAGTTGGCTTCGAGCCGCCGAATAAATTTTGAATTAGGGGGGCAATTGGCCGAAGCTAACAGACGAGTCTCTTCGACCGTAGAAGAGTACAAGAGTTCTGCATAATTTACCGATGAGCACAAAGCGACTTGCGCCGATGCATTTCAGTTCGGCGAAGAGGAGACATGGGTAAAGATCTCTCAGGTATACCCCGAGTTAGATCTATCTTTTCTAGAGGCCGAATTTTATGATACTCATACCCCAGAAACCGAAGAAGCCGAATATGATGAGATTTCAGACGTTGATCTTGAGACCATCCTGGGCCCTGACGAAGCCACGAATCTAAAGGAATGTCCTCAGCCCGATGCTAAGGAACCCGAGGTTCCCCCTCCAACTGTATTTGAAGTGGGCGAACCAAGTCAAATTCCTCCAAATGTTACCGAGGGGCTCCTGGAATCAGTTTAAATCCTGATTCTTGAGGGTTGTTCATGTATCTTTGCTTCTTCTTCTTGTAATTCAATCAAATTTAATGAATGAATCTTTTATCTTCTTCCGTGTGTTCTATTGTTTTGGTCATCGTTTTTCTAACAATTTCTTTGCTTGTCTGAAGCTTTTTTCCGCTCGCAACTTATAGCGAATGAACCGTATTTCAAAACGGGATGGCTTCTAGCAGTTCCGAACTAAATGTCCTACTCAATCGAGGTCGGGCTAGCTAGGTTTTCTAATGTATGAAACTACTCAGTTTTGCCGAGGAATATTATCCCAGCTTCGCCCGAAGTAAAACAAATAGGTTGAAATGGTTGAAACAGGAGAAGTGCTTCGGTTGTGGCCGAGGTAAGGTGGATAGTTTGGTTTATCTGAAGCAAAAATTTGGTTCGCTTCTTGTCGAAGCAGATAAAATGACTCGCGATTTGCCGAGGGATACCTCGTTTTCCCTCTGAGCATTTATTTTGTTGGCCTTTTCCAATGTGGTTTCATTTTGCGTATGCGCTAAGCATTTGATTGCTAGTGGACAGCATCATTTTCGAGGGGAGATTTCTTAGGTCCATCCATACCCGAAGATTCGCAAGCGGTTTCTAGCATTTAAAGCTCTTGATTCAAGAACAAAAGAGATCTTTTCTCTCATCACAGCCTAGGAGGCGTGTTCGGCATGCTTGGGGGATGTGCCCTCTCTTCCCTCGGGCGCCACGTGGCTTCGAGTGCAGCGTGATTATGTAGTTCAAATTCTGGGGTCCCCCCTTTCTTTAATGGCCGTTCTTGGTTCACTGCCTATAAAAAGGGGAAGGCAGATTGTGTCTGAGCACTTCCTAAAGCCCTTTCTTCTTGTGAGTTAGAGAAGTTTTTGTAGGAAAAATTTGATTTTATGGTGCCTTAGGATCTCATATTTATTTGTATGCATATTTTATTTAAATTTAATCTAATTAAATTTATAAAATACATCATGTATATCTGTAATTGAAAGCATACAAAATTTAAAATTAAATTTTATACCTGTCAGTTGCATAGCTGATGCAGAAACTGGATGTAGATCTAATCTTCTGTGAATAGTTTCCTCTTGATGCCTTGCGAGAGTCGCACGTGCCACTTCTCTATTTCGTACGTACGCCAGGAAACCTTGAGACAGGGGATATTGAATCAGAAGGGATGGAGAACTCTTCTCCAAGAGAGGAGACCCTCTCTTCTTGGACTTCTCTGATTTTTGGACTCTTCTTTCTCTGCTATTCTCTTCTCCTCGAAGTTAAAAAAAGTTTCTTAAATAAACCCATCATAAAACAACCCAAAAATAATATCTGATCTTCGAAAGCGGATGAGTTATGGGCGTTCACGCGTTATCAACGCGTAAAGAAAATTTTATAAAACAAATTTATGGATTCATATCATCTCAATGGCAAGATCATAATTTAAATAAAATTTTAAATTCACGTTATCAAATGGTAAAATCATAATTTATACGAAGTTTCAAATTCACGCCATCTTAATGGTAGAATCATAATTTAAACAAAATGACAGAATCTTAATTTACATTAAATGGCAGAATCATAAATTTTCTAAAGTTTTAAAGTCATATAAAAATATTTAAAATATTTATAAATACAAAAATAATCAGATTAAATCCGTTTGAAGTCCAAATTGAAATTCGAAAGAACCTATGCGAATATCTCGAACCATACTTCGCATTGGACTTATTTAATTTCCAATTTAAAGTAATTCATGATTTTAAAATTCATAAATAAACGATCAGAGGCTATATTGGATATCCGATTCAAACCACTTTGAAACCAGATCTAAACCACTCTATCATCAAATCAACCATTGGTCTATGGTTCAAGTCCTATCCCACAATGGGCCTGAATAAATCCCAAAAATTTACTTGAGTTACAAACTAACTCAAGTTCATCCTCAGAATAAGTACTACCGCTAATGCCCAGTGCTAGCTAGACATTGCTAGTACAAACTCGGTATTACCCATATCACCAAATCCTACTTAGATCATGGGTTAAGCCTATCTCCAGGTCACTTGACTATGTGTGTGACTCCATAGGTTCAAATCTAAGTCGGTAGCATAGGAACACTTCCTATACCAATTGATGTGACCATCTAGCAATGGTACCCGACGTCCGAATAGACCGAATATATGCAAAGCAATATTCAGGAACCTAGGCTATTGTTACGTATAATTCATCCCCTTGTCCAAATACTCAAGATGAATTTAGAGTTCACTGCCAACTTCCAAAAACATCTAAGTGTGTTTCAACATGTACAATCCTGTGACTCCTTACATGAATTACCCTAGCCAAGGTTTTGCAAAATTAAAACACAAACCGAGTATTAACTCTAATACTTAGAGTGGACAATTCCATCTTGACTCATCACTGATTTAATAAGTACTTGACTATACCCAGCAACCTTCCGTCATTGGATTAGAAATTCAGGTAGTCTAGCGCCTAAGTACAGTGAGTTGCTTACTAAGTCACCATGATAGTCTCAGGTCAAAGGGACACTTATATCCATTGCCCTTCTGTGAGATACCCTTGATAGTAGAGTACTCAACAGAGGTGAGCCACTGTTCAGTGAATGTACTCCTATACTCACCTGCATGCCATACTAATGTCAACACTCCTTAGTTTAAGAGGACAAACCAACATATATGGCACACAACGACCTATATTTGACTACGTTATTGTCCTAGGTAATAACGTATCATTTGGTTGCGAACCCATTTAAGAATTACTTGATAATTCCTCATTTCTCGAATAAATGTAATTCTAATGATTACAACATATAAGAGTTCTATTGGAAGATAAAAATATGTTGTACTGCCAAAATAACTTTTATTAATCAAATAAATCATGTACAATAAATCACAGCCGTCTATAAGATAGACGATTGGCTGTAGGACATATTTCCTAACAGTTTTCATGGCCCCTGTCTTATTGAGGTCGAGGGTGGAGAGGTCAAGCTTTCCTTTTGAAAGCTGGCTCGCCCCAGATAGCTGGGGCGATGGAGAAGCTGCTGAAGAGCAAGTAGTTCTCAAGGAAGGAGTCCCAGAGGTCATACGGAGAGCACATGGGAACGGTTACAATGGTCAGACTGGGAGCGTATGCTCCTTGTATGGCTCCTTTGATATGCCATGGGGTCCTGCAAACCACTGGAAATGCAAATATCCAGGGGCCTATGGCTTACATGAACTTCCCTCCCCCCTCAGTTTGGATATCTTAGTTCATTCGCCCGAGGGATCCTTCTCAACGAGGAGGGAGGTAAGTAGTGTTGGGTTCCTGTCTATGGTCTTGGGCAGCGACTAGCAGCCTAGCATGCTACTTAGGGGTAACCTCAGCATCGGCATCCATAGGTCTTTAGCCCAGTTTGGGTCCCTTAATTCAACAAGGGGATCCGTGGATGGCCTACTTTGCTTTTTGGCATCAACCAGTGACTCAACCGAGCCGTTTGATTTATCTAATTTCTTGGTTCAATCGTAGGAACAATGTCATCTACCGAAGCTTCCTTCCTGAGCTTTCAGAGCAACGTCATCGACCGAAGCTGCTCGCCCGAGCTTTTATTTTATTTGGCTTTATTTTCTGTGCCGTAGTGCACTTGTAATACCTCTCAGGAGGTTATGATTTTTCATTATCAATAAAAGATGTTTTATTTTTTAAATATTGGCTTCTCTAATTGCGTATGTTGTTCCGACATGAGAGTCATTTTGTTTGTACCACACTTTCCGAATCATAGCATAGTTCACAATCACTAGCAGTGTTTCGGTCATTTTGCCTTCACTGAGGCATTTTAGTAATGCTCAGTCCTTCATGGAGGAAGCATTCATCTATGTTTAGATCAGAGGGAGGCCTGGGCAGCCCTACTAGATCACGATGTAGACATGGTTTTACTCAAAGGACAAAATAGGTCTTTTCTTAACAAGAAATGATTTGCTTAATCTTGCCGATGTGCAGAGAGAGAGAGGTTACCTAACTCCACCGAAGCATGATAGGACGTTTCAGTCACGCTAGAGCATCTGAGGAATCAGTTGGCTTCGCTGCCACTCTGAAAGAGTCATCCAATTATGTCGAAACTTGAGATATTGTTTGAAGACATCACTCGGCCTTGCTGAGGCTTGAGATATTATTCGGAGATATCACTCGGTCTTGCTGAGGCTTGAGATATTATTTGGGGATATCACTCGGCCTTGTTAGGCTTGAGATATTATTCGGAGATATCACTCAGTCTTGCCGAGGCTTGAGGTATTATTCAAAGATATTACTAGGCTTGGCCGAGGCTTCAAAAGATTATATTTTACTTGGCGCAAGGTACGGAGACATCACTCGGTCCTGCCGAGGCTTGAAAAAGATTATATTTTACTTAGCGCAGCTAAGGTACGAAGATCACTCGGCCCTGCCAAGGTTTGCAAAGTATATTTTACTTGGTGCGGCCAAGATACGGAGATCACTTGGCCCTGCCGAGGCTTGAAAAAGATTATATTTTACTTGGCGCAGCCAAGGTATGAAAATCACTCGGTCCTGCCGAGGTTTGCAAAGTATATTTTACTTGGCGCGGCCAAGGTACGGAGATCACTCGGCCCTACCGAGGCTTGAAAAAGATTATATTTTACTTGATGCGGCCAAGGTACGAAGACATCAATCGGCTTGATCGAGGCTTCCAAAGATTATATTTTATTAGCGCGGCCAAGGTACGAAGACATCACTCGGCTTGGCCAAGGCTTCAAAAGATTATATTTTACTTGGTGCGGCCCAGGTATGGAGATCACTCGGCCCTGTTGAGGCTTTAAAAGGATTATATTTTACTTGGCGCGGCCAAGGTACAAGACATCACTCAGCTTGGCCGAGGCTTTAAAAGATTATATTTTACTTAGCGCGGCCAAGGTACGAAGATCACTCGGCCCTACCGAGGTTTGCAAAGTATATTTTACTTGGCGCGGTCAAGGTACGGAGATATCACTCGGCTTGACCGAGGCTTCAAAAGATTATATTTTACTTGGCGCGGCTAAGGTACAAAAATCACTCGGCCCTGCCGAGGTTTGCAAAGTATATTTTACTTAGCGCGGTCAAGGTACGAAGATCACTCGGCTTGCCGAGGTTTGAAAAAGATTATATTTTACTTGGCGCGGCCAAGGTACGAAGATCACTTGGCCTTGCTGAGGTTTGCAAAGTATATTTTACTTGGCACAATCAAGGTATGGAGACATCACTCGGCTTGGCCGAGGCTTTAAAAGATTATATTTTACTTGGCACGGCCAAGGTACGAAGATCACTTGGCCCGCCGAAGTTTGCAAGTTATATTTTACTTGGCGCGGCCAAGGTACAAAGATCGCTCGGCCAACCGAGGTTTGCAAGTTATATTTTACTTGGCACGGCCAAGGCATGGAGATCACTCGGCCCTGCCGAGGCTTAAAAAAGATTATATAGCAAGACCTGCATCTTATTGCAGTTTTTAGGGGAAAAGTAATCAAAACAAAAACTTTTGCAAACCTTTGAAAGTTAAATTTGATGCAATAAACAGAGTAAGTTTAGTGAGGGCGTACTCTTATTGATGATAGATGCGGAGATTATCCGAGTTCCACGTCCGGGGGATAGATTTTCCGTTCAGATCTTGAAGTTTGTAGGTGCCGGACCTGATTACCTCTGCAACTTGATAGGGACCCTCCCAATTCAGGGATAGTTTCCCTTGCTCCAGTGGCTTTGACACGGACGCCTTCCGAAGTACCAGATCGCTCAAAGGAAAGACTTCCCTTTGACTCTGATGGAGTGATAGCGGGCTATCCTTTGTTGATAGACGGCCATTCATATTCGGTCCTTCTCCTTGACCTTTTCTATTAAATCAAGATTGGTTCGGAGCTGCTCGTCATTGGATTCCTCCGAATAGCTTTCCACGCGAAGAAAGGGAAGCCCGACCTCCACTGGAATGATAGCTTCCGTACCAAAAGCCATCTTAAATGAAGTTTGGCTTGTGGGTATCCTTTCAGTAGTTCGATAGGCCCACAACACGTGGTGGAGCTCTTCTGCCTACCTGCCTCGTGCCCGGTTGAGCCGAGCTTTAATTCCTTGCAGAAGAGTTAGGTTGGTTACCTCGGCCTCCCCATTGGCTTGAGATGTCCAACTGAAGTCAAGCGATGAAGAATTCATGATCCTCACAGAATTTTCAGAACTTAGGATTATCGAATTGTTTTCCATTGTCGATGATGATGGTAAGGGGAAGGCCGAAACGAAAATGATAGACCTCTATACGAAATCCCTAGCCCAAGCTTCGGTTATCAGGGCGACTGCCTCGGCTTCGACCCACTTGGTGAAATAATCAATTGCGACAAACAAGAACTTCCTTTGTCCTGTTGCGAGGGGGAAAGGACCGAGGATATCCATTCCCCATTTGGCAAAAGGCCAGGAGATGATACAGGAGTTAGGTGAGCAGAGGGGAGCCTTTGGACATTTGAGTATCGTTGGCACGAATCACAGGCTCGGACAAGGTCATCAGAATCTCTCTGCATCGTTGGCCAATAATACCTTGGCGCAGCACTTTGTGGCATAGAGCTCGGCCGTCAAGATGATTACTGCATATGCCTTCATGAACCTTTCGAAAGAGCATAATCAGCCTCTGATGGTCAGAGGCATTTGAGTAACGGCATAGAGAAGGATCACTTATACAGTCGATCATCAATTAAAATAATGAGATGATTGCATTTTTAGTTTTCTTGCTTCTTTTCTGTCAACGGGTAGTAGCCCTTCTTTGAGATATTTATGCATAGGGTCTATCCAGGATGGTTCAACGTCGATCTGCATCATTTGATTGGCATTGACAATGCTAGATTTCTTCAAGACTTCCAAGTGGAACCTCCGCTCAAGGTCCATCGAGTCCGTAGTTGCCAGGCAGGGCAAAAGGTTGGCGTATGCATTTTCAGCCCTTGGGACTTGAATAATCTTATATTCAGCAAAGTAGGATGATAGATCGCGCACCTTTTGAAGATATCGAATCATGTTCGGCTCCCGAGGCTCAAATTCTCCTTGCACCTGGCCTGCCACTAACTGAGAGTCAGTGTAGGCAGTTAACTTTTCGACTTTGAGCTCACGGGCGATGCGGAGTCCGGCAAGCAGAGCTTCATACTTTGCTTCATTATTTGAGGCGGAAAGGAGAAGTGGATGCCATATTCGAAAGTCATCCCCTCCGGACTAGTGAGGACTAGACCGGCGCCAGAACCGTTCGTGCTGGAGGATCCATCGCATGGAGCAACCACGGGGCACTGGGCTTTGGTTGTTCAGGGGCGTCCGAAGCAGAACCATCTTCGGGTATGTGCATTCAAGGAGGAAATCCGCCAGGACCTGGGCTTTAATAGCTGGATGAAGCTAATACTGAATGTCATGTTCACTCAACTCAATAGCCCATTTGGTCATTCTTCTCGATGCTTCTGGACGATGGATAATTGACTTGATGGGTTGGTCGGTCAAGACTGCTACAGCGTGTGCTTGGAAATACGGTCGCAGCTTTCGGACCGATATTACTAGAGCCAGAACCATCTTCTCGACTCGAGTATACCTTATTTCGGTGTCTCTGAGTAATTTGCTGATATAATAAACTGGCTTTTGAACTTTGTTTTCCACTTTGATCAGCATAGAGCCAACAGTGCTCTCAAAGACCACCAAGTATAGACTCAGCTTTCCTCTGGCTTCGGACTGCTAAGGAGAGGTGGCGAGCCAAGGTATTTCTTGAGATCTTTAAAGGACTTTTGGCAATCTGGGGTCCATTGGAAATTTTTGGCCGACCAAAGTGCTTTGAAGAAGGAAAGGCACCTTTCGACCGACCGAGCAACGAAGCGGCTAAGGGCCACTATCCTCTCGGTAAGACATTGCACTTCTTTGATTGACCCCAGAGGGCCATCTATTGCAAGGCTTGGATCTTTTGTGGATTTGCTTCAATGCCTCGCTGAGAGACCATGAAGCCCAAGAACTTCCCAGAGTTGACCCCGAAAGCACATTTGGTTGGGTTGAGCTTCATTTGATACTTTCGAAGTGTTGCAAAGCTTTTTGTAAGATCCTCAACATATCGGGATGCCTCCTTGCTCTTCACCAGCATATCATCAACATACACCTCCATGTTCCGGCCGATTTGCTCTTTGAAGACTTTATTGACTAGCTTTTGATAGGTTGCACCTGCATTTTTTAAACCAAAAGGCATAATTCGGTAACAATAAATACCTCGGTCGATGATGAAGGCAATTTTTTCATCATCCTCGGGCGCCATCTGAATCTGGTTGTAGCCTGAATAGGCATCCATAAAAGTTAACATTTGATAGCCTGAAGTTGAATCCACAAGCTGATCGATCCGAGGAAGAGGGAAGCTGTCTTTTGGGCAAGCCTTGTTGAGGTCGGTGAAGTCAATGCAGATCCTCCATTTGCCATTCGATTTTTCACCATGACTACATTTGCCAGCCAGTCAGGATAATTGACTTTCGGATGAAGTTGGCTTTAATGAGTTTGTCTACCTCCTCTGCAATAGCCTTTTGGCGCTCGAGAGCAAAGCTTCTTTTCTTCTACTTAATCGGCCAAAATGTCTCATCCATGCTGAGGTGGTGGACCAGGACATCCGGGTTAATCCCGAGCATGTCCGATGCGGACCAAGCAAAGACATCAGCATTCCTTCGAAGGAATTCGACCAAGTCTTGCCGAAGCTTTCCCTTCAGTTGTGACACGACCTTTATGGTTTGGTCAGGCCGAGTTTCGTCAAGTGGTACTTCCTCCAGTTCTTCAGCTGGCTCTCCTTGTTGCTCGGCAAAATCTTCCCAAGCATCTAGCCCGTCAACCTCGGGCTTCCTGGATTGAAGGTCAGCGACAAGCAATGTCGAGCTATAATTTGACTTCCTCGAACAACCCTACTCTCTATTCAGTGGAAACTTATGGCGAGATGAGAAATGGAAATGATGGCTTTGAAAGATACTTGTCCTGGCCTGCTGAGGATGGCATTGTAAGGAGACCGAAGCTTGGTTACAAGAAAATCCATGAGCATAGTAGCTACGCGGGGCCAAGCGCCGGCTCGGACTGTTAAAGTAACAACTTCCTCGGGGATTATGGAGTCGCCCGTAAAACCTACTAGGGTGAATTTTATGGCCCGAAGGCTTTTCGCTCGGAATTTCAATCTCACAAAGGCGTCAAAATACAAAACATTGACAGAGCTTCCACTATCAATTAAAATACGGTGTACATCATAGTTGTTCATGTTTAGGGATACAACTAGAGCATCATCATGGGGGTACTGTACCTCTCGAAGATCTTCATCAGAAAAAGAGAGCTCATTAACCCAAGCCTTCTTTGGCGGATTTTCTTCCTCGCTTGGTCGAGATGACAGGGAGTCAACCGCCACTATCACATTAACATTATCGATAACCGGGGGATTTGGTGGTGGAAGCTGGCGAGGCTCGAGCTGGCGATCCCCTTCATTGTTCGGCTCAGGGGCTCCTCTGAATCAGTCCAGTCTGCCCATCGGATCAGTCACTCGATCTCATTCCGGAGCTACCAACATTCCTCGGTGTCATGCCTGTGATCCCGGTGGAAGCGACAATACTTGATTGTGTCCCTCTGAGTTGCATTGCCTCAGAGAGGAGGAGTCTGGCGCTCGATCTCCATCAGAATTTGCGCTCTTGGCCCGTGAGAGGAGTGTAGCGGTCAAATCTTCGAGCCAGACTTCAGGTTCGGTCTTGAGGCGATGGTGGAGGAGCTCTTTGGCGGCGAGGTGGGCTTGCATGGTGGTAGGCTCTATGCTTATCCGAGCCCTTTGCCTCCTTCTTCTTCAGTTGCTCGGCTCGAGCTGATCTTCGCGATTCTTCAACCTGGCATACTTATCCGCCAGGGACATCATGTCTGAGAGGCTCTTAGGGTAGTTGACTTCAGAGCTAAGTAGAAGTCCCCTTCCTTCGATACTCCTCCCGCCAGAGCAGACATGGCCACCTCATGATTGAGGTGGTCGACCTCCAAGGAGGGTCGTATTAAAATGGCCAAGGTAACTCTTCAAGACTCTCCCTCTCTCTGCTTGACTTCATAGAGGAAGTCAGACCTCCGTCGTTGGCGACGGCTGCTGACGATCTGGCTGATGAACAAACAGCTCAGTTCGTCAAAAGAATCAATGGAACCCGGCTTCAAGCTTTTAAACTAGGATCTAGCATATCCCCTAAGAGTAGAGGGGAAGGCTCAGCACAGGATCACATCCGATGCTCCATAGAACATCATAATGGATCTAAAGCTGCTCAAGTGGTCATCGGGATCGTTGGATCCGTGGTATGGTTCGATGGTGGGGAGCTTGACGTGAGGGGGAATCACTTTCCTTATGATCCTTTCAGAGAAGGGAATGCCCTGCTCCGCCTTTGGCTGAGATAGAGGGGCTTGTCTGACAGCGTCCAACATTCTCGATGCATCTCCTGCATCTGTTGCCTAATCCCTTCATTCAAAGTGGTAGGAGGGATTGGGCGATGGGAAGATGGTAGTGGTGTCGAATCTTGAGAAGACACCGGAGAAAGAGAGTGAGCCCATCGAGACCTGAGCGGGCTTTTCCCTCCGGCCTGTGGTGGCGCTGGCTTGGCCCTCACGGGTCGGGGAAGATAATCCGCTACCTCAAGCGGATTAGAAGAAGAGATTACTGGTGGGACAAAGGCAGCTGCCCCTTCATGAAGCTGCGGAGCATGAATAGCTGGGCAAGGAACTCCTTGGAGTCCCTGGACCAGCTGGGTTAGTGCCTGAACTTGCTGGATCATGGTAGCGAACTGGTCCGGCATCACCGCCGCCACCGATGGTGAAGGGGTCTCAGCTGGTGGCGGCAGCAGAGGAGCTACACTACTAACTGGATCAGACCTTTAAGAGGCAGCCTGATCTTAAGCATCGGACGTGGCTCTCTTCCGATTGGCCATTAGAGGATGCTTCTTCTGGTTTCGAACCTTGTCTCCTGGATTACAAGTTTACGGGACTTAAGGCCCTTCCTCTAGTGTCAATCTGTTGCCGCAAAAATCTGCTGTCCAACTCGAGTGCAATCCGGCTCCGGATCCAGATGCTAGTCTCTTGCCCAGAGTGGAACCTGCAAGACAGTCCTCACGCAGAGGGTATTTTGGAGTGGCCCTCTGCGGAAGATCATCTGATGCCCAAGTCAGTGGAAATTCACAGCAAGCAGATATGAGGAGAAGGCTCTCGCAGAAGAGTTCCTCTAGATGGATGTTCTTCCGAGAACTCGAAGC
This sequence comes from Calamus simplicifolius, assembly GCA_900491605.1. Lineage (NCBI taxonomy): Eukaryota > Viridiplantae > Streptophyta > Magnoliopsida > Arecales > Arecaceae > Calamus > Calamus simplicifolius. Next base: position 181,688 of record UESW01004722.1, read on the forward strand.
TCTGCTCGAGCTTTAATGGAGTTTTTCTATATGAGAGTTAGTGAATGCGTACCTGAGAGGCTTCGGGACTGTGGTATTTATAGGCGATCACCTGATTCCTTGGGCGCATCATAGGGGGTCTGAAAGCTGTTAGGATTTGAAACGGATTCGAATCAAGTTTGTTACAAGGCCGGTAGGATCCGTATCTTGTTAGTTAGAGGATCGACGGCCAGGAGAGTTAGTTGATGCCTTGAGATTCAGCGATTATGTAAGCCCTAGGCCACTTTTATGGCCCTTAGGCCACTTCTAATATCGTTGGCATGGTTTTCCATTTGGAATCTTGTTCAACTATCATGAATTTGAACTCTCCCATGCATGATTCCGTAGAGGTACTCGAGTGCCTCAGTCCAGCCGAGGCATAGGACAGCTCGGTTCACCGAGGCATAGGGTAGCTCGGCTCGCCGAGGGATAGGAGTGGCTTGGTTTGGCGAGACATAATGATGGCTCGGTTTGTCGAGGTATAGGATGGCTCAGTCTGTTGAGGCATGAGGATGGCTCGTCTGCCGAGGTATAGGAATGGTTCGGTTCATCGAGCCGACTCAACTCTGCTGAAGGTGATTGCGGATGTGACAGTCGGCCGACGGGATGTGAGATTGATCTTGACTCAATTATCGATGCGCATAGGCATTAATGCGATGATAATTTTACCTCTCATCAGGTATGAACTTTGATTTAATTAGTCTTGTCATGCTTTGGATCACTTGGCATGAAACTTGACTATATGGGACAACTGAATTGATTCCCCTCTCTTATAAGCCAACTATAACATAATCATAAATTTTTATTCAAATGAAAAAAAAATTAATTTAAAAATAGATCAGCATGCTACAGCACTTTTTAAGATGACTAGCTATCAGAAGAGGCATGATGCTGGCGACTTTAATGTTTCTTAGCCAACAGTTCATGTAGAGATGCTGGGACAAATAAAATGTGATGAAAAAAACACTTGAATTTCTTAATATATTATATATATATATATATATATATATATATATATATAGAGAGAGAGAGAGAGAGAAATTTGTTTATATTCCAAGATAATCAAGTTCAGAACTTAATATTTTTTCACTCTTATATCAAATTTTGAAGTTGCTTTATCTTTATATATATATATATATATATATATATATGTTGACGCCAAATCACCGATCTCGAGCATCCGCAAGCATCCGGTCTCCTCCTCCAGCGAGCCCGGATCTTCGACGAGCTTCTTGCGCCTGGAAGCCTGCAAAAAGTTCCGGGGACCGAAAATTCTAGTAGGGACCCTCCGATGCTCAAGTCAGTGCTCTGGGCAACAACCATGAGCTTGAGAAAGCTCGAAAGAGAGAGGAAGAGAGAGGCTTAGAGCCGTGCTCTCTGTAAGCAAGAATGAGCGTTTGGGAGTATAGTGAGTTATCAGTTACCTTGTCGGGGTCCCTCTTACCCGCTTTATTGATGCTTGAAGTCTGTGAGACTAGCTTAGAGTCTATGAGACTTGGGGCATGATCACTTGTCAGAGCATTTATGGTGGCAGCAATGGCACCAATGGTAGGGCTTGCTTCTTAGTGGCATGTCAGAAGTGCAGGCCATGTCCCATAAAATATGGGTGGCTGCATAGTTGGCAGGTACTGCTTGATTTGGATAGTTATTGCAGGCTGTTGCAGGGTGTGGCCGACCATTACAGTGTTTGCCAGACGTGTCCCTCAAGCCACCCTTATGCTGTCCTGTGGATAGTGATGGGCGATAAAGTCATGCACGTGGGCCTCAAAGTGTAGCCGCTGAGGCAGAAGATGAAATTTGGAGTTAAAGTTGGCTCTATCCCTCATAGAGTATTGATTATAAAGTACGTGCATGGCACTATTCATGCCCTGGTGAGCTCCAGAGAAGGCCGTGGGTGAACATTTGCATGGCACTGTTCATGCCCTTGGATGAGCTCCAGAGAAGGCCATGGGTGAACATTTGCATGGCACTGTTCATGCCCTTGGATGAGCTCCAGAGAAGGCCGTGGGTGAACATTTGCATGGCACTATTCATGGCCGAGGGAAAGAGGCCGAGCACTGTTCATGTCCGAGGCCGAGGCTGAGGGGGCCAAGCACTGTTCATAGCCGAGCATTGTTCATGACCGAGGCCGAGGCTGAGGTGACAGAGCACTATTCATGGTCGAGCATTGTTCATGGCCAAGGCAAAGGCTGAGGGGGCTGAGCACTATTATGGCTGAGCACTATTCATGCCGAGGCCGAGGCTGAGGTGGCCGAGCACTGTTCATGGCCGAGGCCAAGGCTAATGTGGCCGAGGCCGAGGTTGAGGGGGCCGAGCACTGTTCATGGCTGAGCACTATTCATGACCGAGGCCAAGGCTAAGGTGGTCGAGGCCGAGGCTGAGGTGGCCGAGCACTGTTCATGGCCGAGACCGAGGCTGAGGTGGTCAAGCACTATTCATGGCCGAGGCGAGACTGAGGTGGCCAAGCACTGTTCATGGCTGAGCACTATTCATGGCCGAGGCCGAGGCTAAGGTGGTCGAGGCCGAGGCTGAGGGAGCCAAGCACTATTCATGGCCAAGCACTGTTCATAGCCGAGGCTGAGGCTGAGGTGACCGAGCACTGTTCATGGACAAAGCCAAGGCTGAGGAGGTCGAACACTGTTCATGGCCGAGGGGAAGATGCCGAGGGGTGTCTTCTTGAGACCAAGGGGTTGTCTTGCTAAGGCCGAGGGGCTGTCTTGCTGAGGCCGAGGGGGTGTCTTCCCGAGGCCGAGACGCTGTCTTGCTGAGGCCGAGGGAGTGTCTTCCCGAGGCTGAGGGGCTGTCTTGCTGAGACCGAGGGGGTGTCTGCCCGAGGCCGAGGGGCAATCTTGCGAAGGCCGAGGGGGTGTCTTGCTAGACCGAGGGGGTGTCTTCCCAGGGTCGACTCCAGAAACGACTAGTCTAACCCCGGTGAGATTACCATTGCCCATGGGGCTTATTGGCCCCATCAGATGCCCCCCATACTCCTAAGTTGTGCGACCGCATGCCTTGCACCTGCCAAGCGAAAGGAGTGTAGGAATTGTAATATCTTTTTTTGCACTTGTCTTTGCATGCCAGCTTTGGATAGTTTCCATCTGCCTTGCGTGGACTTGTGACCACATCTGCTTGCTCTCTTGTTTTTTTTTTTGTCTACTCAAAGACTTTAAGTAATGTTGGAGGTAGATTGGCTAAGAGCAGCCAGTAATCCTCTCCCGACGTAGGGTCTAGAAGTGGATGCCCGTCAACTATGAGTTGGAGAGTTGGCCTCTCTCTACTATGAGCTAACTTTAGGTCTTCTACTTTTGATATAAAATTTGGAGGTGGGTGCCCATCACCTGTGAGCTGGGGAGTTGGCCTCTCCCAACTATGAGTTGTCTTGGGGCTTCTCCTTGGATGGCTAAAAGTGACCAGCAATATGTTGCAAGTATATAATTTAGATAAAGGTCTTACCCGGTTGGCCATTGGCCGCTGAGATAGAGTTAAAGCTGCTGAGGCTGAAATGAAGCCATTGAGACTGTGATGATGCCGTTGAGGTTGTGACGAAGCCGCTGAGGTAAAGTTGAGGCTATCGAGAGCCTTTTGAACCCCGAAGGGTGACCCGAGAGTCGCTGGGATGGGACCATGCTTGGGAGCCTTTAACACCGGAGGGTGACCTGAGGGTGCTTGGACCAGGCTCAGGTGTCTTTTGAACCCCGAAGGGTGACCCAAGAGACGAGAGTCATCAAGTGCCTTTTAACCCTGGAGGGTGACCTGAGAGTTGAAAGTCGTCAGGTGCCTTTAACCCCGGAGGGTGACCTGAGAGTTGAGAGTCGTCAGGTGCCTTTTAACCCCGGAGGGTGACCTAAGAATTGAGAGTCACCAGGTACCTTTTAACCTCGGAGGGTAACCTGAGAGTTGAGAGTTATCCGGTGCCTTTTAACCCCATAGGGTGACCTGAGAGTTGAGAGTCGCCATATGCCTTTTAACCCCAGGGTGACCTGAGAGTTGCTGAAGTCATCAGGTGCCTTTTGAACCCCGAAGGGTGACCCAAGAGTTGTTGTAATGGGACCATGCTCGAGAGCCTTTAACCCCGGAGGATGACCTGAGGGTGCTTGGACCAGGCTTAGGTGCCTTTTAAACCTCGAAGGGTGACCCGAGAGTTGCTAAAGTCGTCAGGTGCCTTTTGAACCCCGAAGGGTGACCTGAGAATTGAGAGTCGTCATGTGCCTTTTGAACCCCGAAGGGTGACCTAAGAGTTGAGAGTCATCAGGTGCCTTTTGAAATCCGGAGGGTGACCTGAGAGTTGAGAGTCGCCAGGTGCTTTTTAACCCCGGAGGGTGACCTGAGAGTTGAGAGTCGTCAGGTGCCTTTTTTTTATGTGAATTCTAGGAACGGCCGTTCGGTTGGCCATTGTCCGCTGAGACAGAGTTGAAGCCGTCGAGGCTGGGATGAAGCCATTGAGACTGACGATGTCGTTAAGGCTGTGACGAAGCCATTAAGGCTAAGTTGATGCTGGCGCTGGGGTCGGTCTTTATTGTCGATGCTGCTATCGGTCTTTCTGTAGTGCATTCAAGTATTAATGGAAAGAAGCTTTTATCAAAGTGTTGTGTACTTAGCTTTTGTAGCTTTTTGGCCTTTGCATCGTGTTCGATGACACTGGGGGTCGGCATGGAGTCGGAACAGAGAGCTTTCCCGAGCTTTTCCTGGTGCTGGATCGTGGTATTTACGGAGGCGAAGAAGACTATTCAGAGTGAAGGAGAACCTGCATTGTTGGTCTCTTTTGGCATTAATGGAGCCCTGACATCTGAGTACAAGGAAAGCCATAATGACCCCTCCACCCAACGTCCTCTCTTTGTCCTTTTGCTGGCACCAAACTTCCTTTTCCCCATGCATTAAATCTCATTTATTTAAGTTTGCATGGCATGGCACTGGGATGGGATTTGGACCATGTCCTCCCCACCTCGCACAGCCAGGCCAGGACCTTACTTCTTGGAAGGAACCCGGCCGGGAAGATGTGTCGGGTGATGATGATGATGTGGCACTTGATGCAGATGGTTCGAAGGAAGAAAAAGTGGCCGAGGAGGAGTGCTGATCAGCTTCCTGTTGGCCGAAGGTAGCCGCAGGACTGCTTGCCTCTTGTGGACTACGACTATCCGAGTAGAAGAGGCTGTCATTGTGAAGTATCTTTGGAGGAATTTGTCTCCTTCTATTGATTTGGATACATCAGCCTGCTGGTGGTCTGCCCCCCAAGGAACCAGGGAACCAAGTTGATTAGAGTGGGGGTGTCGCTACCCTTGCTCGGGCTTCCCCTCGCGTTGTCGTCCGTAGGAGAGGAGGCCATTTGGATGGCGAGCGGTGGCGCTCTTGCTAGTGAGCTCTTGCTTTTGAGCTTGAAGATGCTCATGCTGATGAGCTTAATGGCGGTGAGCCTTTTGCTGGGGAGATCTCCCACGGGATGGATGATGGCTGGCCTGTGCAACAACTAAAGAAGGAGCGGAAGTACTTGCTGGCTACTGTGTGGCCGTGAAATACTTCTCCTGGAGCTTTTGGACGGCTTCCATTAATGCTCGAATTTGCAGGGCGAAGGTGGCATGCTATTTGGCTTGATGTGGTGACGATGGTGGAGCCGAGAGCTGGTCTCCTGTTGTGCAGCCCATTGAGGGTGCCCCCCAGCATGACTAGCAAAAGCTTTTTGGGCTCTTGGCATCACCATCGTTTTGATGCACCATTTTGATACACAGGGGATGAGGATCTGCAAGCTAGCATCACTGACGATCCGTGTTCTGCCCCCCTACATGGCGTCCCAATCTGTTGACGCCAAATCACCATCCTCGAGCATCCGCGAGCGTCCGGTCGCCTCCTCCAGCGAGCCCGGGATCTTCCAGCGAGCTTCTCGCGCCTGGAAGCCTGCAAAAAGTCCCAAGTATCGAAGATTCTGGTGAGGACCCTTCGACGCTCAAGTTAGTGCTCTGGGCAATAGCCGTGAGCTTGAGAAAGCTCGAAAGAGAGAGGAAGAGAGAGGCTTAGAGCTTACTCTCTGTGAGCAAGAATGAGCGTTGGGAGTGTGGTGAGTTATCAGTTATCTCATCGGGGGTCCCTCTTACTCGCTTTATTGATGCTTGGAGTCTGTGAGACTAGCTTGGAGTCTGTGAGACTAGCTTAGAGTCTGTGAGACTTGGGGCATGATCACTTGTCAGAGCATTTATGGTGGCAGCAATGGCAGGGCTTGCTTCTTAGTGGCATATCAGAAGTGCAAGCCATGTCCCGTAAAATATGGGTGGCTGCATAGTTAGCAGGTACTGCTTGATTTGGACAGTTATTGCAGGCTGTTGCAGGGTGTGGCCGACCGTTACGGTGTTTGCCAGACGTGTCCCCCAAGCCACCCTTATGCTGTCCTATGTGGATAGTGATGGGCGATAAAGTCAGGCACGTGGGCCTCAAAGTGTAGCCGCTGAGGTAGAAGATGAAATTTGGAGTTAAAGTTGGCTCTGTCCCTCATGGAGTATTGATTATAGAGTACGTGCATGGCACTGTTCATGCCCTTGGATGAGCTCCAGAGAAGGCCGTGGGTGAACATTTGCATGGCACTGTTTATGGCCGAGGGAAAGAGGCCGAGCACTGTTCATGGCCAAGGCCGAGGCCGAGGCTGAGGGGGCCGAGCATTGTTCATGGCCAAGCACTGTTCATGGTCGAGCTCAAGGCTGAGGGGGCCAAGCACTGTTCATGGCCGAGGCCGAGGCTGAGGTGGTCGAGCACTGTTCATGCCGAGCACTGTTCATGGCCGAGGCCGAGGCTGAGGTGGTCGAGCACTGTTCATGGCCGAGGCCGAGGCTGATGGGGCCGAGCACAGTTCATGGCCGAGCACTGTTCATGGCCTAGGCCGAGGCTGAGGTAGCCGAGTACTATTCATGGCCGAGCACTGTTCATGGCCTAGGCCGAGGCTGACGTAGCCGACCACTGTTCATGGCTGAGGCCGAAGCTGAGGTGGTCGAGCACTGTTCATGGCCGAGGCTGAGGGGGTCGAGCACTGTTCATGGCCAAGCACTATTCATGGCCAAGGCCGACGCTAAGGTGGTTGAAGCGAGGCTGAGGGGGCCGAGCACTGTTCATGGCCGAGGCTGAGGTGGTCGAGCAGTGTTCATGGCCGAGGCCGAGGCTAAGGTGACCGAGCACTGTTCATGGCCGACACTATTCTTGGCCGAGGCCGAGGCTAAGGTGGTCGAGGCCGAGGCTGAGGAGGTCGAGCACTGTTCATGGCCGAGGCCAAGGCTGAGGTGGCCGAGCACTGTTCATGGCCAAGCACTGTTTATGACCACGGTCGAGGCTGAGGGGGCTGAGTACTGTTCATGGCCGAGCACTGTTCATGGCCGAGATTGAGGTGGTCGAGCACTGTTTATGGCCGAGGCCGAGGCTGAGGGGGCCGAGCACTGTTCATAGCCGAGGGGTGTCTTTTCGAGGCTGAGGGGCTATTTTTCTAAGCCGAGGGGCTGTCTTGCTGAGGCCGAAGGGGTGTCTTCCGAAGGGCTATCTTGCGAAGGCCAAGGAGGTGTCTTGCTGAGATCGAGGAGGTGTCTTTCCGGGGCTGACTCCAGAAACGACTGGTCCGACTCCAGTGAGATTACCGTTGCCCATGAGGCTTATTGGCCCCATCAATATATATATATAAAGAGAAAGATTATGTATGCTAGGTTTGGCTATATAAATGTAATAAGGTTTAAATTTAATCATCTTTTTTATAGTAGAAAAATTAGAGCATCTGCAAAAGTAACGGGGATACAAGAATGAAAAAAAAAAAAAAACGAATCCTTAACTTAACTAGATTGAACTGTACCTAAATCTTTCTCTCACTATACATGCATACATAGATACATATATCACTGGATTCAGGACAAGTTTGGATCATGTCACATACCAACCAAGATCCTAAACATTTATGGGTCCATTTCCAAACACGTACCCAACACAGAAGCCACTAGTCTATTTGCATGCGCAGAGATTTTTCAGCCAACAACTGGGTGACATGTCCATGATCTTTAACACATAATAACCCCAAATTTCTGGTCATCGATTACTTTTATCAAAAAACATAATCATATTTACAGATAAAATTACATGCATCTGATCCCAACCAACATACATCACACTACAGTGACAGATGCCTTTGTTCATTCAAACACCCTCTAATATTAGAGGGCAATTTTCAGATCCACCTAGATGATGTCCTTATTGTCTTATAAAATTAGAGAACACCGTAGGAATTGCCACGAAGCTGTTCTGGTTCATGTCATTTTCTTGCCATCAACCTCAGCAAACAAACTTGTGGTCCAATACTTAATAAGGAAAAGAAAAAGTTCTTATGCACCGTGATAATTGATTATGGGAAAAGTTTTTCTGCACTGTCTTCAGTGCCGAAAGCATGCATCAAATGCATCCGTACAGATACACATGTGAGACGCCCACAATTCAATAGATCATGGCATGCACACCAGTATAGGCACGCATCCAATAACTACATCCAATGTGTGCATTCGTTCATTAAGAATATGCATCAAAAGCAGTACATAAAGTCATTCCTATGATCATAATCGCATACATGATGCATGCATGATTAATCATCACGTATTATACGAATGTTGCTGCACTACGTGAGATAAAAATAAAAAATAAAAAAGTTTATTATTTAATAAATGCAGCAAACATTGTCCAAGAATTAACAGTGTCCTGGATTTATCGCGAGGCAGTCATGATGAATGCCATACACGTGCCGTTTTAACTCAATAAATTTTTTTTTACCGCACCTAGTCACTCAAAAGAACAAGGGTGCATTTGAAATGGAGTTAAAAGCGTGAAAATTTTATTCCAGTGATTTTTCACCTATTCAAGGTATTTAATATGAGATTTTTTTTTTAGTACAAACGGACGACCATACCATACGTGGTTGAGTCAAGCTCAAAAGATCTAAATATAAAATTTGAGATAAAACAGGCAGGCACGGGTCAGACGGAATCCAGCACCATGACCCAGAATGATGAGCAACCTGGGCAGCAATCCAGTCAGCCGCTGAATTTGCTTCCCGATAAATGTGCCGAATAAAGACAGTATCAGCCTGGTGAAGCATAGACCAAATGTCAGCTATCATAGGTTAGTCAGAATAGGGTCGCCCAGATCCTGACGGAGCCAACGCACCACATGAGAGAATCACCCTCAATAATAAGCCTGTGACTACCTAAACTGCGGATGGCATAGGAGATGCCAGCCCACGCAGCATGCAGTTCAGCAGACGGAACTGAGAGGTCAAGAAGACCAAAACTGCCGGCCGCCACCAAATTACCATCAGACCCCCGGATCAGAAAACCGAAACCCGCCAGACGACCACGAACGCTACCATCAAAGTTTATTTTGATAAACCCTAGTGAAGGGGGTTCCCAAGAAATGAAGACCGTATGCCGGTGCACTGCAGAGCAACAGGGGAACCCCAGATGCTAGAGCTATCAGAGTCAATGGTAGAGTGATGGATAATGTACTCATCTGAGGGACTGGGCAGTCATAACTATCCTGAAAGAGGATCAGATATATCAGAGAAAATATGATGATTCCGAGATAACCAAGCTGGTAAGCAATATAGGCAGCCAAGGAACTGGATCGACTGAAGTCCCTTCTCATATCCCGACGAATCATCATAAGGAAAGAAATGCAATCCTGAACACTGCCCACATCCAACAGACGATAACCCGCTGTCTGCCACACCAAACTCGCTCTGTCACAGGAAAATATAGCATGATCAGAAGTCTCGACCTCAGTACTGCATAATGGGCAAATAGGAGAAATCTCCATGCCTCTTCTAGAGAACAGGGAACACGTAGGAAGACAATCCCACGCCATCTTCCATATGAATAGGCGAACTCTAGGGTGGACAGGAAGCCTCCAAATCCAAGAACCATCAATCGTGTGTCCCAACTGAGGTCTGTAAGCCTGCATGATGTCCCTAGTCGGTGCACGAGTCAAGCAAGACCTCCTCCATAATCTAATATCCGTTGTGTGATCAGGGAGAAGAGGGATAGATAGAATGCGCTGAAAAAGCTCCGCACCAAATAAAGAGTCTATAAGAGGACCGTTCCAGGCATTGTGATCATGCATAATTAGGTCAGAGACTCTCATACCAATAGGGATGTTAGAACTGACAAAGATGGGCCATCGAATCAAAGGGATGTCCGCCAACCAAGTATCCGTAAGGATATCCACAGAGGCACCATTACCAATCATCCACGACGTTCGACTAAGAACAACCGGAGCATGAAGATAAACCTCTTTCCAAAAGAAGGAATGGCTACGACTAGACTGGGGTGACTCTGGGAAGACCAATCACCATATTTGGCACGCATGAACAAGCTCCATAGACATCCTGGCTCCAACAAGAATCTCGATGCATGCCTAGTAATCAGTGCCTCTCTCCTCGTAATGAGGGACTGAATCCCAAGCCCCCCCTCCGAAAAGGGCATGCAGACAGAATCCCAAGCCCGCAAATGGATCCCATGGCCATCCTGCATAGATCCCCAGAGAAAATCTCTGAACCATCTCTCCATCCTTCTTAAGCAGGTCACCGGAATGGCAGCATTAGAAAGGATATAGAGAGGAAGAGCAGTGAGAACATATCGATGAGAGTAAGCCTGGCCATCATAGATAATCCAGAGAGTTGCCAACCATCCAGACGATCATGAACACGGCGCTCTAGCTTACTGAAATCCGAGTGTCAAGGCCTCCTTCCCGTAATTGGAACCCCCATATAAGAAAGATGATCAGCCTGAGCAGAAATGCCCAATATATGCATGATAGACTCCCGAGTGGAAGTTTTAGTCTTCGGACTGAAAGATATAATGGATTTAGCATTATTAACTTGCTGCCCAGAAGCCCTGTAGTAAGACTGGAGCACTGAAGCAAAAGCAGAAGCATTACAGGTAGTAGCCCTCCCCATCAGGATGCAATCATCAGCAAATAACAAATGGGATAACACCAGCCCATAAGATCCAGTACTGTAAGGATATAAGACAGAAGCTTGCTGGGCCTGGTGAAGAGCTGTCGATAAAGCATCCGCAGACAGAATGAATAAGAAAGGGGAAAGGGGGTAGCCCTACCTGAGACCTACCGCAGAATGAAAATAATCAGTCTGACCACCATTAATCAAAATAGAGAATGACGGCCGGTGAACACAAGCCTTGATCCATGCAATGAAAGCTCATCAAACCCAAATTCCTGAAGAGAGCGAAAGAGAAAATTCCAACACACTCTATCATAAGCTCTCTCCATATCAAGCTTAACAGCCATCAGACAGTGGCGGCTAGGGGCTCTATAAAGATCATGCATAACCTCTTGAGCTAACAGGACATTATCGAAAATACACCGACCAGCCAGGAAAGCACCCTGCTCAAGAGAGATCAGCTGAGGAATCACCACCCTAAGCCGAGAAACCAGAAGCCGAGCGCAAACCTTATACAAGGTCGTGCACAGGCTAATAGGCTGAAAATGATGTGGCAAAGAAGCATCATGGCGTTTCGGCAGAGTGACAAGAGTCCTATTCCACTCAGAAGGGATCGGTCTAGTCTCAAAAACAAGTTGAATGGCCTGCTCAACATCCTGGCGCACGATAGCCCAATAATGCCAAAAGAACATAGGGGGAAACCCATCAGGCCCCGGGGCCTTATCTGAGCCAAGGTTCCAAAGGGCCAAATGGATCTCCTCAGAGGTAATCGGACTGATGAGAGCAACGTTCTCCGCCGCCGAAACCTTAAGGGAGGAGCCACCGGAACCACAGAGGAACCATCCCCAGAAAGCTCAGTCCAGCGAGAACTAAAGAAATGAAAATCTGGTCCGAAATGGCCTGAGAAGACTCCTGGACATTCCCGGAATCATTAATGAGCCGCCGTATCTGATTTACCGCACGGCGCTTTAGGGTGGACTGATGGAAGAATCTAGTATTCTGATCACCCTCCTTGATCCACTGAATCCGGATCTTTGCCTCCAGAAGATCTCCTGCTGACGAAGAAGAGAATGGTGGAGGCTAAGACTGGAACGAAGAGTAGACAAATCAAAGTCCTGCAAAAAACCAAGGCGGTCCTCCTTTTCCTGAAGAGAAGCAATAACATTCTCCACCTCCTCAACTTGTCTAAAAATGTCACCAACCTCTTCCCGATTCCATCTGGAAAGTCTACGTCTAGCAAGATCCGGACGGCGAGAAAGGCGATAAGTGGTATTACCTCTGACAGGAATATGCCAAACCTGAGAGATAAGGGACCAAGCTGCCGAATAAGAAGTCCAGAATTTCTCAAATCTAAACTGACCCCGGCACTGATCATCGACATTAGTAGAAATAAGGATAGGGCAATGATCAAAGGCGATCCTGGACAAATGAGATACCGTGGTGGATGGAAAGAGCTGAAGCCATTTAGCAGTAGCCAACGCCCTATCCAATCTTTCCCAAATTCTGGCAGATCCCTAACGGTTGTTACACCAGGTAAACTGAGCCCCTTGAAAGCCCAAATCCAAAAGATTAGCGGAGGCAATGAAGGATCAGAACTCAGAAGTGCCCGAAGACTCCACAAACTGCCTACCACCTCTCTTTTCATTGGCGCTCGTGATACAATTGAAATCCCCAGCCACCAGGGCAGGAACACCCTGAGAAAGAAAGGACAAGAGCTCATCCCAAGAACACGGCGAACCCAAAAATTTATACTCGCATAAATACCAGAAAGGCGACACACCTTCAGATATGACCAACGCCACCTGCTGCCCACAGTGGTGAAAACCGTCAACTCTGATGTCAGCAGACCGCCATAAGGCCAAGATGCCATCAGATAATCCATCAGACTCTATAGCATAGGAGGACCAAGTTCTGGATATCTGTCTCCTAACATTGGCCAACTCTGTCCGGACAAACAAGTCTCCAATATACATAGATCACATTTATGGAGCTGCATGAGCCTCCCAAAAGAGGGGCGAAATAATGGTTTCAAAGCTCCTCTAACATTCCATATAATAATCTTCATTTAGATTTGGGGGGGGGGCCTAACCGATCCCCAATCATCTCAATGTCTGAGAAGCATTATCAATAGGGCAATCTGCCGAAATCCCCTGGGCCTGACTTTCCATAGTAACACCATCCATCCCCACCTGCATGGACTTCTTAAGGAGACAGACCACAGCGTCATGAGAACGATGCTCTGCGGAAAGCGTCCGAGGAGCCTCATCGCAGACATCCAAAAGATGTGCTTCTGAAGCTTGGATCAGCAAGGATCCTTGACCATCCAGAACCCCGTTCTCCTTCGGCACTTTCGACGATGCAAAGAACGTGAAGGTGTGATCCATGTCATGGTTAGAAGCATCAGTAATTTTACCTTTTCCTTTCAAGCTTTTAGAAACACCCGCAGGGGCCAGCGGATCAACAGGGCAAGCCCGCTTTAGTGGCCCCGGATTAGCTTCCTTACGGATTTCGACCTTCCAGCCCATTTAGCAGAACCCAAGAGGGCAAATGGATTAGCAGAAGCAATTGATGGATTAGTCCTTCAGAAGATTTCCAGGGTCACCCAAACTCTCAGCCTGAACCGGCACTATGAATAGGGACCGGCACGCAAGTTTTTCTGCCTGCAGCCCCTCATCCCCAACTTGAGACCTAGAGCCTCCAGCAAGAATCCCCTGAGTACTCCCCTTCAACGCCACAGCCGAGCCATCCAGCTTCACAAAGGGGCAGTCCACAGGCCCCGTCGCACCAGCCTTCAACCCCTGCTGCCTGCGAGAAGTCCTCTTCGGGGGCTACCAGCCTTCAGCTACGCTGGGGGAAGAGGAAGCAGAAGACTTCTGGAGCTTCACCCCTGATTCCACAACCGTAGGTTGGGATGATCTCCTACGACGAACGGCAGACATCCATGGCCCAAACAGCTCAGAGGAAAAGTCATGGAGACTCTCAGGAGCAGAATTGCTGTCTGGAGCAGAGTTGCAGCGATCAACCGAATACAGGGCACCACACCTGGGGCAGAAACCCTTCACATGCTCAAAGACAAATGGTTGCCAGAAAGGGACTCCTGAACCATGCACTCGCACTCCTAGTCAGTGGTTTCCTTAGATCGACCTGAACACAGGCACGGCATAACCACCGCGCTTCCTCTCCTTTGTAGCAGCATCGAGAAAGACAAACCACCCGGCAACAGCAAGGATGGAGCTTAGGATTGTCTCTGACCAGAACTCCATCGAGAGAGACGACAGCCGAATCCACATGAGGGCAGAAGCTAAGGAAGAGTCCGAAGGAATAAATTCCGACCTCCCGTCTTCCATGGCAATGACCTGGCCGTTGGCAACCCATGGATTACCTAATGCCATCAATTTTGCAGCAGGGTCAAAGAACCGGATCAAATAGTGGCAGTGGGCCAAGCTGATAGTTTCAATTGAACCAGCCACTCCAACGCGACGGAGCTCCCTGACGATGGCTTCAGGGAATATCCACTTCAGTAAGCTCCTGGCAATGACTGCCTTAGCTCCCCAGTCGAGGTCTCCTCCTCCAATGCCCGGAGAGGAACCTGAACCATGTCCAGAAACCAACGTTCCAGCGCTGCAATAGCCGCCGAAAATGAAGAAGAAGAGACCCATTCAAACCTGCTCGAGAACCAACTACCTCCCTTTCCCTCCATCTTTCCCCATCAGAGGCCATCGGAACGGCATTCACCAGCGAACCCATCAACTAAGAGAAAGGCAAGCCAAAGGATTGAAGATTGCCGGAGATCTACCACCATAGTGCCGTAGGCACGAATCTTAAAGCAACACAGGAAAAAAGCTCCCCACGAACCTTTAGCACAACCTTAAAGCAACACCAAGATTCTATCCATAAACTTACAGAAACAGAGTCATCAAGAAAAAATATTTCTCTGCGATCTGGCCAGACATCTTTCTTACCATTGAGAGAACTGCCTTATAACTCTAAAGCAAATCAGTCCATTTTTCTGATGCAAATAAAGCCTTGCTTAAATTCACAGACCAGCAAGCTTGGCTTACTGTTAGAACTATCTTCTTAGTACAGATAATCCAGAAAAGAGCAAAAGGATGGCAATGATGGCTTAGTTTACCTTGCATGAAATAAACAGTTTGGCACTAAATTAATGTTTGAAGCACCAGAAACAATAAACCACCAATATCCACCATTTATCCTTCAACTAGAACCACCAAAATCCACTCATTACATGGTTATGACGGGCAAATAACATTTAGATCTTACACTAGCAAAGAAAGTACATGACTCGAGGGAAAAGAAGTTTCTACAACGTAATGCAAGTCAGACAATATAAACTTTAGCTTGGGTTCAACAAGTACAGAAGCATCACCAGAGGATTTCTGGATCTGGCATAACTCACACAACATAACGATATGTCACATATCTACCAGCAGTCTCACTGGGTCGGATGATCTTTACCACTTGTCCACGCTTAAGGCCATAGTATCTGGCTATTGGGTCTGTAACTTGAATTCGAGGTAGCTGGAACAAAGCCAATCAGAACAAACAATATATTAGCATACATAGATCTACGATATGAAATTGAAAACATGCTTCAAAATTAAAGTTGAAATCATAAGGATAAATTACAGCTGGAATTTGTTGTGAAATTTGCTCTAAGATAACAAAAAAAAGAATTCTAAGAGGGCTATCCATCCAGCTGAATCAGAGTTTTGTACTCCAAAATGTATGTACCTGTGTATTGCATGCCTACATGCGCAGGTCAGATAAAGCATATATACTAAATAGGTTAGCATGATGGTCAGGTTTACAGCACAGCATACCTCAGTGGCTGATACTAAACGATTGGCATGTCATCAATTTGTTCAGCACACATAAAGTCATGCCAAGGAATTTTTTTTTTTTTTAAAGATGAACAATATAAGTGGTTGTATAAGACAAATACAATCATGTTAATAGAAAATGATATCCATAATAATTAGTATTGAAAATACATATCATACTATCATGGGCTCAAGATTTCTCTTGCATAACTAGAGAACCAGTCAGAGCTGAAAGGGCTCATCATTTTGCAAAAGACATCTTGGCAATTCATGACTATTGCGTCAAAGAAATACAGAGTCAGGTTTGTCTGGAAAACACATGCAAAACTTGGTGAAGTAACCACTAATTTGACAAATATATCCAGAATTGGGTTGGAAACTAGCATATACATATACACAATGCAACAAAAGTCATTTAGCTGATGGTAAATGAAACAAATGGGTTGTTCCTGAAATCAGAAGTAGTGTAATTATTTCATAAAAAATTATCTAGGTGCTATCAAAGTTCACTCAGCTTGTTTAATTTGAATAGGCAACATTAGCAGGTTAGTGTGCAACTGCATAAGCTCAGTCAATGACCAGATAATAATGTGAATGGCTGATATTTTGTAGTGTAACTCATGTTTAACAGATCTTTTAGAAGTTTTTATATTGAAACAACAAGACCATGTATTAGTTTGCCTCATCTCTTTCCTTTACACATGGTCCACTAGTGGAAAAAAAAAATGAATATTGGAAAAAAAGAAGAATATCTGGAGAGTAGTCATTCATTCCACCGCTGATCTCATAAAAATCAAGACTCGCCCTTTTTTTTGGAGATAAGATAACCTTTCCTTTATGACTTAAGTGAAAATAAAAAGCACAGCATTACAGCAAGTACACAGATACTGGACTTCAGTTCTTCTCCACATTCTAAAGAACGATAATTCTTGCAGCTTATGAATGCAAACATAATGTATTATGTGCCTCTTTTTATTTTCCTGGTTTGAATTTTGTGTTAGTGGGTGCATGCGCGTGTATTAATGGGGTGGGTGGGTGTGCAGGGACTCTAGGCTAAATATCTTGATGCATTGGCTAGAAATTTGGTACCAAATTATAGAGAATTGATGCCAAGTTAACAGCTCAATCTTTTTGGTAGGAACTTTTTAACCTAAGGCCATGCTTTATGGTGTTGATGATGATAATGACCGACAACAACTACCACACTGAGCCTTGTTTTCAAACTAATTGAGATCAGCTACATGAATTTTGTTTACATTCGGCTTGATTTAGGGCCATAGTTTTGATAGAATGTAAAGATAACAAGTCTTTCCTTACGACTTTCTCCATCGTGATTTTCAATTTATCTCAACTTCTCTTTTCTTCTACATCTACATGTATTAAATCACTCTTTCATCTTAGGATATCCATAGCCATACATTGTACATGCCTAAATCATCTGAGTCGTCCTTTTAATTTATCCTCGATTTGTGTTACATTCATCTTTTTACGAATAACTTCATTTTTAATTTTATATTTCTTATATCACCACATATCCATCTCAACATTTTCAATTTGGCCACAGTCTTGATATGCAAATATTGCTCTCTAGCTGCCTAACATTCCATATCATAAAGTATGACTGATTTTATAATTGTCCCTTAAAAACTACCTCATAAGACAATGATGACGACAACAACAACAACGACAAATAATGGCCACACTTCCTTAAAGAGCTCATATACGCTACACATGACTGTCACCCACTTAGTCATGTGCCTAAGGAGGAATCAATGTTTATGTTAGACTATAATTGGTTTATTTTTTAAAAGCAAAAAATTGAACCAAATAAGAAGTAGTCCATCTACTTAAGAGGATTAAAAAATAATTTTGCTTTCCGAAAAACCTCCTCCTCCACCCCCCCCCCCCCCCCCCCCCCCCCCAAACAAACACACAAAAAAAGTAAAAAAAAAAAACCCAAACATATGGAATAAATAAAGAGCTTGAGATTTGTTTTTTAAAAAAAAAGTTCCATCAAGAAGTGCAATCTAACAAATCACAAGAATCTACGTATGTGCTGAAGTGACAAGAAAAAACTTTTATAAGAAAATGAGGAGCACATGGCTGACACAAAAACTCAAGAACACATGCAAGCAAACACCCCACTGATTCATATCATAGTTTTCCACCAACCCTTACACTACCCAATAAAGCATGCCTTTCTTTGTGAGCTTGCATGTGAATGTATCCAAGCAAAAAATCCAATAGCACATATCATAGTCCACCATCCAAGAAAGCATCCACTTCATCGATGTTTTATCAAACACAAGGTAATTTATTTTCTTTCAGAACACCCACCAAATCTTTCAATGCATAGATATGCAATTATTCTTTTCCATGTGTTGGTTTTTTACCATAGCAGGGAAATAAAATTATAGTTCCTAAATTCTGATGGAAATTTAAAAATCAATGTTGAATTGAGTCTTAACCTCACAGTGTTTAGCAAGGAAAAACATGTAGCCAATTCATGATGAACCATCCCAACCACTAAAGCTTTCTCATTATCATTCCAAAGATGGTCCCTCAAATCATGGTCATTAGGGTTATAAACTAGTTTAGATGTATAAATTTTCCATGATGATCATATAAGGTACATGCAAGAGCAAAATGAGCAATAGCACAAGCATGCTCACATGCAATGGTGTATGCCAATCACTAGACAATAGCTCGAGAAGGCTTTAATAGATTTGTTAGATGGTGAAACCTAAAGAAAAGAACCTATCAACATCAATCTCAAAATCAACCATTTGCTTCTAGGAATATGATTTCCATTGTGAACCATCCATCAATTTACATGAAGGATATTTGGTTTGCTTCTAGGAATATGATTTCCATTGTGAACCATCCATCAAGTTAAACAAAAATTGACACCATGATCTACTTGACTTTATGCGCGCGCGTGCGTATGCACAAAAATATTGCATCATGCACACACACACAAACACATATTAGAGGTGATCAAATGCCAAGCTAGACTTAGCCACTGATAGTTAGGCTTGATGCTCACATCCATGCCTGCCAAATTCAATCATTGAATCTGTAAGGCCTGATACTCACATCCATGCCTGCCAATTCAATCATCGAATCTATAATTTTGATCAAGCTCGACCTGATCTCAAAAGGTCAATCTCATGCCCCAACTCACAGAACTTGAATTTCCTTTTTTTCCCACATTTAGGATCTAGTTAGGATTCTTTTAGTGCCCAAGTCCACAAAATTTCTAGTTGATCTATGCAGGCCACTTGGCCCGTGACTAGGGCTGGACCAGATTAGATTATTTTTTAAAATTTTCAAACCTGACCCAATTTTTAGATCAAGCCTTTTTTGTCTAAAACTATCCCATAAGTCTATTTTTAGTGCCCAAGACTACAAAATTTCAAATTGGGCTGAGCAGACCACCTGAGATGATCAAAACATACATGCATGTCTTTCCTCCCTTTCTTTATCTATTTTCCTATCCTAATAATCATTCTTCCTTTAAGCCTAGTTTAGAAGCAAGATAAGCTAATTTGTTATCCCCATAGGATTAGCCAATATCATAATAGTGTGGGATAAACAAGTATAATACAAAATTTGCATTCGAATAAATTAATTTTATCCTAATTAATCATACCTAATGTCAAAGTAAAGCTGACATGTTCAAATTATTATTTGGACCAAAAGACAAGCATGGCCTTGCTTTTGGGTTACTCCTTTTTGGTAATGAAAGGTATTTCAGTATTCTTACTAATCAAGAAGAACAAAAATGGGATAGCATGGCCTTTAGGGAACCCAAGGAACAAACTTTGCAACGTTATCCCAGTTTGTCCAAATAGTCAGGGACTGAGAGCTGCTTCCGAACTAGTCCTTAAGCTCCTTCCACCCATTCCAATTAATGTTGCTCTTGGCTGTTCTCCTCGAACTCCCCTCCCTCACTGATGCAGGGCGATATTCAAAACGCCTGCAACTCAAGAACGATCTAATCTGCGAGAAAAGAATTCGTCCAGGTTTGGTTCGAATCTTGACAAGAAAAAAATTTCGAATTTTGATCACTCACAATCCGAAATTTAAAGGAAGAGCAATTGAATTTTCAATTCAATTGTTTTGAATCAGAAAAAGAAAACATTCATCTCCATTCAAAAAAAAAAGGAAATCTAAAATAGCGTCTTTCTTCTCTGCCTTTGACGGCCGCCCAAAACCAACCTAAATAAAAGAGATAAAACCCTAACATCATAAGTTTAGTTAAAAATTACAACTATGCCATTAAAAACGAAAACAGGCCCAAAACTCCTATCAGACGAGCCCGGATGGCCAAAATCCACAGCAGCTCATGCCAACGGCAATGACTTTGAATCAGCAGTCCGTTTCCATGTGACCAGCCAAGTTTTGGGCCCAGTCCGACACAGTAGCTGACCGGATTCGATTGACCCAAAGTGTCAAAACGAAGTCGGGTCAATTCCGTACACTCGGCCCAAACATGGAATTTCAAGCCCGTTTGTTCTGCAACCTCTTGGACCTTCGTAGATTACCTGGTGGGTCTTCCCTGACGTGGCCTGCTGACTCTGGGTTGCTGGTACAGGAACATCCAAGGACTGGTTCGACTGACCCGAACTCTGGTCTGAACTGATGTCCTCATCACTCTCCCCTTCCTCTGAAAAGCTTGACCTCAAGCTCGAATTCTCTCCTGCATAAGGGGTCAGATGCCGAATGTTGAACACATCCGAAATGAAGACATCATCTGGTAACTCAACCCGATAGGCATTGTCACCAAATTTCTCCAATACCTGGCATGGACCTATCTTCTTCGGCTTGAGCTTCGTTAAAGCTCCCTGTGGATACCGCTCCCTCGGTAAGTAAACCCATACCAAATCGCCCACTTCAAAGGACTGTTGCCGACGCTGCTGATCAGCTTTCGCCTTGTATTTGGCGTAAGTCTGCTCCAATTTGGCTCTAACAGTCGCATGTATCTCCTGCAAGTCAGACACTCTATCTTCGACCTTCTGACTCACCTTCTCTGGCGACTCAACTGGCAGAACATCCAAAGGACCTCTTGGCAAGAACCCAAACAGTATCTGAAACGGAGCAAACCCTGTAGAACGGTTCACTGAAGAGTTGAACTCAAACTCAATCTTCGGCAAACACAAATCCCAGCTCCTGAATTCATGCACATTTGCCCGCAACAGATTACCCAAGCTACGGTTGACAACTTCAGTCTGTCCATCCGTCTGAGGATGATAAGGACTGCTGAATTTCAACTTTGTGCCCAACTTCTTCCAGCTCTCGCCAGAAGTGTCCCATAAACTTGCTGTCCCTGTCTGACACTATGGATGCCGGTATACCAAAATGCCGAACCACTGAAGCAAAATATAAGTCAGCAACCTTTGACGCATCAAAAGTGGTTTTGCATGGCAAGAAACACGCCACCTTACTGAACCGATCCACAATCACCATAATCGAATCCAGTCCCCTTGCTGTCCGCGGCAATCCTACAACAAAGTCCATAGAAACATCTCGCCATGGTGCCTCTGGGATAGGTAAAGGCGTGTACATACCTTGGTTCGTGTCTGTCCCCTTCGACTCTTGACACAACCTGCACCTCTTCACAAAAGCCTTGACATCTCGGTCAAGACCAGGCCAATAAAACCGCTGCCGAATCAACCAGGCTGTTTTATCCCTTCCGAAGTGACCCTGGTTATGCAGTTCCTGGATGATCAACACACGAAGAGACGTATCAGGAACACATAAGCAGTTACCTCGAAACAAATATCCATCATGGAGAACGAAATCAGTTCGCTCCCCCGCCTCAATTTTGGCCAAAATCCCCTTGAAGTGCTCATCCACACGAATGTCCTCCCTTACACTCTCAAAGCCGAGAGTGTACACATGCATAGCGCCAATCAACAAGCTCCGCCTACTCAAAGCATCAGCCACTCTATTCAGCGTACCAGACTTGTGCTTGATGCTGAAAGTGTATTCCTGCAAGGCACTCACCCACTTCGCATGCCTTGAACTCAGTTTATGCTGACCCTGTAANGGAATCCTGCACCACATTTTGTACGCATCACAACAAGATGAATAAATATTTTGCTTTACAAACAATAACAAACAAAAATCAACATAAAAACCATGAAATGGGAATTCCTTTTCTCTTCTTAACAATGGTTGCTAACAAAAACTGGGAGTCAATTCACCTGAAAAACCTCCAATGAATACTTCTGAGAGGCCTCTGTCAGTGATTGTTTTGCTATTGGAGTTAGAGCTTGCTGAGCAACTAATATTCCTCTCGTGACATTCTCTGCTTTCATCCGTTCAACATATTGCTTTATTTGTTTAACGCCTACTTTTGTCTCATTTGGAAAGAAGACATAAATCTGGCTCCACAAAAAAAAAACAAAAAGGAAGGTCAGAAAAGTAGTATATGTCAAGCTCTGTGCTGTGCTAAGAAGGTAGAGGAGGAGGAGGAAGAAGAGAAAATAAACATTTTCAAATGATCTATACTAAAAATCTCGCAAAATGGCATCTGCAAATGTGTTTCCATGACAACCTAAATTTAGGCATGAAAAAGCAGCCTAATATACAGGCACCTCCGCGTCCAGTGGTTTTAGTAGTCTATTCTAATAAATTTTGACATCACTCATGATGGATCAAGGTTATGTACTGCATAGATATCCAAAAATATTAAGTTCATTCCCAAAAATGTCAATGTATGAAGATCTCCATAGGAACAAAAAAACCATTATCTAATCTTGGTCATGAATATCGGTCAACAAGAAATATACAAGCATATAGGATCAGTGTTGTAGATATAAGAACATTAAATGTGGGTGGATGGTAAGACATCCACAGATCCAGTAATCTGGGACATTAACTGTTGCTTGTTGCTAGCAATTACATGTGCTAGAGTTGGTAAGTTTTAAATAAGATGTTGCAGTTGTTTTACCTAGAATCTGCTTTACAAAATCCAAAAGCTGGTAACTAAAAAATGAAGTTAATAGACCTTTCTTGGACCATCTCCCTAATTTAATTCTCCTAATAGTTTCCTTTCCAGGAGGAAAAAGAACCAATCAAATAAATCCCTGAAAGCAATCTAACACATTAAAGGAGTTGAACCCTTCAATTGTTGCATCCCCCTAAGACATGTGAAACTTAATACTTTGGGGTGTAAACAAGAAATACTTCTCCACGTATGTTCAAGAAAATTGTAGAAACATCATGTGATTGTGCAAATCAAGTGGAAACTTCAGCACAAATTCAGAAATAACATGCTAAAAGAAAAAAAAAATCAAAAATTTTATCAAATCTTACTTGGAAAGCATTCAACTTATCAAGTAATCATTTAAAATTGTGAATACACTGATAAAAATACAATCCAAGAGATGAATAGAACTTCAAAACTCATTTTCTTCAAAAATTTACGTGAGTCATAGAACCATCACATTTGGAAAAATGATGAATTGAATACAGAAATATAAGCTGGAACCAGGATAGACTTGATCATAGCAAGTGCATCTTCAGGGTCAAAAAAGGGAACATGCATATTTCTCATTGTTGGGAGCCTATGGTGCAGCATAACAAAATGTCAAGTGTTAACAATAAGCAAGCATGCCATAGCCACCATTTCAGAAATTAGAGGGCCACCAAGACAACAAACCAATGTCCACTGTATTCCTCGCATGCAATATGCAGGTTTTTCCATACACTGACGTTAAGAGGGAAGCCCACTCAATTTAGGATTGAAAACACTCGATGGAACCTGTTATACGTTACCACTGAAAAGGAACTAAATGATCTTGAGTGGGTACCTCCAAGCATGATGTAGCACACTACAAAAAGAGAAAAATTCCTAAAAAATCTAAAGACGGAGCATGACATCATAGGTGTTTGCACTTTAGATTGAAAGTGAGAACCTACAAAAGGGAAAGCCATAGATTGAGTGCCTGTGAAGAGGAACAGCACAACTGTGGCAGGTCCCGGTGAACATTATAAAGAAGAAAGAGAACATCATTAGGTATGATAAGCACGTACCAATGTAACAACCTAAAATCACAAAATAGTTATCAGGCAATCTCATGTTGAGTCAGTGTTTCATAAAGGGTTGAAGAAGCCGATTTTTATAGCACCATGCGATCATAGTTGCATAGTAGAAAGTAGTTATAATTCAATCTCAAAATTTGATAAGGAATTCTTCCATCAAGAATCCAAAACGTATGGAAAGCGGAATCTTTCTGAAAGGAAAAGGATGGACCTGATCGGCGGGATCATCCTTCTTGGCCTTGTTGATAACCAGGTCCTCCCTCTTCAAACCTTCACCAAACTTCTCCAAGAACTGGCGCTTGTTCATGTTAATCTCTAGGTCGAGAACGAGGTAATCCCGGTCCCTCAGCATTTGCATCACTGTCCTTCGTATCCGAAATAGTCTACTAATATCCTCTTCAGACATCTTCGCTCTCCTAAAGGTGGCCTCTTGATATTACGAGTTAGAATAAGAAAACTTCAAAAAAAAAAAAAAAAAAAAAAGAAAAAGGCAAATTATATATGGGTCGGTTCGAGAAATTAAAGAAAAACACTTTAAACTGATAGAAACCCTGTTCCTATTTTTGGTGTTTTCAGCAGAAAATAGCGAGAGAAAAAATAGAAGCGACGGCAAACAAGCTTCAAAGAAATGACGGGAAAAAAAAAATAAATCCAAACTTGGACGTGGTGTCATCAACGGCAACTGCAATGGTGAAGAGATTCAACGAAAAACCACCTAAATCCCTGTAAATCCTATCTAAAACCCTAACCCTGGAATGCAAGCCCGCTCCAGGGAAAGATTAACGAAAACAGAGACCCAAAAAAGAAAAGAAAAAATAACCCAAACTTGGAAATGAAAACTATAAAACAATTGAACTTTCCAAGAAACGAGAGAAAATCCACGTAAATCTCAGTAAATTCCTTCCAAAACCGCAATCCCTGGACGGCATGGAGGATCTAACAAAATAACGTAATACCTGGAGTCCTCGTGAACCGAAGAAACAAGGGGGGCAACGGCCGCCGCGAGGCAAGGGAGGGGAAGAAGAGACTTCGAAGAGGAGAAGATAAAAGGAGGAAAGAAAGTAGTCTCGGTGGATGAAAGGGAGGAGCGAGGCTCCCAGAAAACAGAGGCGGCCGAGGAGAGACGGAAGGCAGACAGGTGGGGAGGGTTTGGGGGGTCTATCCGTACGTGTAGTAGAGATGGGTCGGTGAGGTTGGGGTTTAGAAGTTAGAACCCAGTCAAACGAAAACAGAGATTGGGGTTTAGAACCGGTGGACCGTGCGGCTTACAGCCTACCGAATGCTCCCCATTAGAAGTCTGCCACGTGCACGGTTGGATAGAACGAAGTTCCCAAATGATTTTTTTTTTTTTTTTTTTTTTTTTGTTCCCCGACTTTGAATTTTTTTTTTTTAACAGACGAAAGATCACACAAGCCTCGTACGAGTCAGCCCTGAAATATTAGAATACAAAATCTGCTTAAGAGCAGGAAACAAAGATCATCCTACTTTCATATTCAAAAACCCCTATGATGGGCCACAGCAACCGTAACCCAATCTACCGCATAATTAGCTTTTTCAGTAGATGTACCGGATGTGGACACTGAGCATCCGAACAGAGCAGCCTAAATGTCGCTGAGAATAGGATTAATGGGACATGATCGTAGAATCCTATACGAGCCACCGAATAACAGAGAAGGAATTCCCCTCAATGAACAGGCATAGTGCATGAATTCAGAGTACTTTTACGGTTATGTCATTAAATCTAAATAATTGGATTATAATTAACCCATAGATTTTTAAAATTATTCAATATTTTGCATATATATTTTTTTAAATAATTTATCAAAGAATAATTTGATTTTTTTTAACCATTTATACTTTAAATGTTAGTAAAAATTGATACAAATTATAACATGATTAGATAATAATAAAGACAATAGTTATAAACTTAATGAATATGCTTTTAAATTAAATAAATGTTAATATCAAATTGTTAATAAAATAAGTAAATATTAAAAATATTATTAATCCTATAAAAAAAATAAAAAAATAATAAATCTGATGTATCTTTCAATAACACTTGACTTCTAAAAGCTCTTCTAATCGATCTCATGTTTATTGAATCTTATGAGCATTAATTATACATACATAAAAAATATAAATATTAAGATATTAATCATATAAATAATTTAATTAATAATTATAAAATTATATAAAATTTATAAAATTTAAAATATAAAAATAATCTAACATTCAACGCCATCCAGCCGCTACCCACCTCCCTTGCCATCACCTCGTAACCTCATATTCTCTTAGCCCCCGTCCCACTTTCATCTCATTAGTAGCAGCAAGGTGGTAAAGATTTAGGTAGCCTGTACCTTCTCCTCATCATCGTTAGTAGATCTTAGAAACTTTTTTTTTTGAAGAAAGAAATGAAAAATGATGAATTTTGTTTTAAAATTATATAAAAAACTTTGTCTTTGTTTTGAAATTATTGTTGTCACGAAAATCTATTCTTCGACTTGGATGCGTTCTGGCTCCGGATCCGGACGTTGGTCTTCCGTCCTAAGTAGAACCTGCAAGACAGTCCTCATGCAGAGGATGTTTCGGAGGCAGCCCTCTGCGGAAAACCCTTCGACACCCAAGTCAGTAGAGATTCACAGCAAGCTGATATGAGGAGAAGGCTCTCGCAGAAGAGTTCCTCTAAATGGGTATTCTTTCGAGAGCTCAAAACTCTGCTCGAGCTTTAATGGAGTTTTTCTATATGAGAGTTAGTGGATGCGTACCTGAGAGGCTTCAGGACGGTGGTATTTATAGGCGATCACCTGATTTCTTGGGCGCATCATGGGGGAGTCAGAAAGCTGTTAGGATTTGAAACGGATTCGAATCAAGTTTGTTACGGAGCCGGTAGGATGTATCTTGTTAGTTAGAGGATCGACGGCCAGGAGAGTTAGTTGATGCCTTGAGATTCAGCGATTATGTAGGCCCTAGGCCATTCTTATGGCCCTTAGGCCACTTATGGTATCCTTGGCATGATTTCTCGTTTGAAATTTTGTTCAGTTATCATGAATTTGAACTCTCCCGCGCTTGATTCCGCAAAGGCGCTCGAGTGCCTTGGTCCGACCGAGGCGTGTGACAGCTTGGTTTGCCGAGGTATAGGATGGCTCAATTTGCCGAAATGTAGGATGACTCGGTTTGCCGAGGTATAGGAATGGTTCGGTTTGTCGGGGCGACTCGACTCTGCTAAAGGCAATTCGGCTTCGCCGTCTTGCGGATGTGATAATTGGCCGACAGGATGTTGGGATTGGTCTCGACTCAATTGTCGATGCGCACGGGCATTAATGCGATGATAATTTTACCCCTCATCATATGCCCCCCACTCTCTAGTCCAAAGTGTAAATTCAGATGTAGGAGTAGAGTTTTGGAATATCATCATCATTTTTTATCGCTGCACGAGGAAAAAATGCCTCGTTTCCAATAAGCAGCGATTGTGAGAGTCCCACATGGCGAGACTCCTATGTTTATGGTGCCCATATCGGAAGTATTAGCATTCCGAGCTTTCCTTTTGAAGTGCTATTTAAAGGGGAGGGGTTAGGGCGGCGTCCCTTCTGCAACGCCTTCTCGTCTCTCCCTTAGAAGTTTTTCTTTCCTCCCTAAACCCTTGCTAGCTTATTTGTGCTTTGCCTCTCAACTTGACAACATAAAGGACCCGAGCAATGTAGCCTCAGAGATAACTCTTGAAGATTTAGACAGAATCCGCCGCCATTACAGGTTCCTCGGGATGTTGCCCTATGGCTTCCGAGGGCTGAGCATAGGGTTTCGATGGATCTGAGCCCGGAGTATTCTTCTATGAGGAAAGCTTGAGGGCAGGTCTCCAGTTTCCTCTTCACCCATTGGTGCATAGAGGTGATGAGGTTTTACAACAAATGTCTGACAATGGTGGCTCCGAACAGCTGACATAACCTCATCGGGTTCATCTCGATGTGCAGCTGTGTTAGGGTGACCGCGACCCTTCCTATATTCCAAGTCTGTTACAACCTGGTTTCCGGGAGGAACTCCGAGTGGCCTTACATTGGTCATTGAAAAATCATTCAAAATGATTTCGGATAGTCCATCATCGATAAAGGAGTGGAAGTCCCAGTTCTTCATTGTTGAGGGGAACATTGGTTCGGTTTCTCTTGGACATGGGCGAGCTATGTGAAAGATCCGGAAGCACGCCCGGAGTTGTCCGAGCAGGAGAAGAGAGATTTGGTAACCCTTCATAGTGGTCGGGTGTTATCGGCTAGAGCCTTGTTATCAGATGATGCCCTTTTTGCCATTGGGCTTAGTTCTATCGACCCTCAAGGTAAGTTTTTTTCCTTTTCTCTGATGGTTGATATACTCAGGCAATTTTATTGCAGTTTAACTTATTGTTTATCGTGTTTATAGCCGAGAGGTCGGCATTCGTGGGTCAAATGAAGGAGTGGGCAAGCGCCATAGGGGTCCAGCTCTGGGGACAAGCACAGGTCCGAAAAGAGATCCCATCCTTCCGGGTCTCGCCCAAAGGAGCCGAAGAAAAACAGTGCTGGCCGCCATTCCTCTACTCCGAAGAAGGGGAAAGTGGGTGCATCGGCCATGGTTGATGAGCCCTTCCTGCCGGAGGGGGGTATGGTAGTGGAGGAGGAAAGAGCCGCTGGGGGAAGCTTGGAGGGAGCCATTGAAGCATCCCCCCTTCAAATAATAGTCGTGTAAGACGACGCTGAGGGGATGTCACCAGTTCATCCGGCAATCCTCTTGCTCGAAGCTAATCAGCCTCATTCGTTAGAGGTTGGCAGCCCTATAGCGCTGCGCGTGGATGGAGAAGAGGCCCCTGCTTTGGTTGAGGGGGCAGAAGAGATAGTTGCGGCCGCCGAAGTTCAGGTGGGACCGCCTGTTGGAGGGTCGGCGGAGGTTGAGCGACCTTCCGTCAGACGGCTTTCTCCCGAGGTATCAGGAGAAGCTGCGGAGGAAGTCGAGGCTTGGATGGAGCCTACTGGGGATGAGCAGTGCTTGAAGAAGAGGAGAAGAAGAAGAAGAAGAACCACCAAGCGGAGGGGATGCTCGGACCGAAATTCTTCCAGCCGAAGCCGAGCATCCGAGGCTTTGCAGGTTAAAGTCCTAATGGAGGAGGCCAAATGGGAGATAGTCCCTTGGGCCGAAGATCCTCAAGTGATTCTTTAGCCTGTATTTCCTTACTCATAGTCTAGAGGTAGAGGATATGTTCGCCGCTTTGATGCGGTCTGTGCTGTGCACAGGAGAAAGTTCCTCGGTGGATGAGCCCACCGTGGAGGATATTGTCGAGGCAGCCTTGGGCGGTTCGGGATGCCAAAGGATGTTTATCTCCTACCCGAGATCAACAGCTCCACCCTTATAAAGATCGCCACAAACTACACCTCTCGAGTAAGTTGTTACATCGAGGTAACAAGTTTTAGTCAATTGACTCAGTCGTGTCTTCTTACACGCACTTTTCCTGCAGAATGCCTTAATC
Organism: Calamus simplicifolius; assembly: GCA_900491605.1. NCBI lineage: Eukaryota > Viridiplantae > Streptophyta > Magnoliopsida > Arecales > Arecaceae > Calamus > Calamus simplicifolius. The sequence goes on from UESW01004722.1 coordinate 211,038, forward strand.
ATGAGGGTGCTGAGTTGTTGCTTAAACTTGGCCATGGGGGCCTGCGCCTAGGCCAGGAGGGAGGCCGCCGGTCTTCAGGAAACAGTAGATTCAACCAACAAACTTTCCAAGCCAGCGCCGAGAGAGTCTCTCAGCTCGAGAATCAAGTCAAGGAGCTCCAAGGTTTTCGTGAATAGTCTGATAAGGCCTGCCTAGAGCTGTCACAAATTAAGTCCAAGCATGCCGAAGAAATAAGGGCTATGCAGCAGCGTTTTAGCGAAAGATGGGGCGAATTGAAAGATAGTTTCGCCGAGGAGAAGAATAATTGGAATAAGAGGCTTGATGAAGAGGAGCGCAGGTATCGGCGACAACAAGATCAGCTCGCCAGCCTGAATAGGAAGCTCACTGATAGGGAGACCGACTGAAATGGCAGCACGATCAAGTTGCCAAACTCACCACTGACCTTGATCAATCTCGGCGGGAGATCAAAGAAAGATAGTCTAGATTGATGACCTCAAGGAGGGCCTCCAGCAGAATAAAGCAGCCAAAATGAAAGCCCTTGAAAAGGTTCACGAGTTGAACGAAAAAATGGCTCGGTGAGAAGAAAAGGTATAATGTCTTCTTACTTATTTTTAGTGCCTTTTCTTTCTGCCATAGCTTTAAATGACCCTGTGTTCACAGATGGGCAGAATCGGACTCGAGGTTTTGGACCAATTCAAAGCTTTGAGAGAGGAGTTGGCTTCGAGCCGCCGAATAAATTCTGAACTAGGGGATCAATTGGCTGAAGCTAACAGACGAGTCTCTTCGGCTATAGAAGAGTACAAGAGTTCTGCTCAATTTATTGATGAGCACAAAGCGGCTTGTGCCAATGCATTTCGGTTTAGCGAAGAGGAGACACAGGCAAGATCTCTCAGGTATACCCTGAGCTGGATCTATCTTTTCTAGAGGCCGAATTTTATGATACTCATACCCTAGGAATCGAAGAAGCTGAATATGAGAAGATCTCGGACGTTGATCTTGCGACCATCCTAGGCACTGACGAGGCCGCGGCTCCAGAGGAATGTCCTCCGCTCGATGCCTAGGAACTTGAGGTCCCCCCTCCAACTATATTCGAAGTGGACGAACCAAGTCAAATTCCTCCCAATATTACTGAGGGAGCCCCTAGACCCGAACCCTGATTCTTGAGGGTTGTTCATGTATTTTTGCTTCTTTCACTTGTAATTCAATCAAAACTTAATGAATGAATCTTTTGTCTTCTTCTGTGTGTCCTTTTGTTTTGATCATCGTTCTTCGAATGATCTTTTTGTTTGTCAGAAGTTTTTTTCCCGCTCATAGCTTATCGTAAACAAATCGTACTTTAAGATTGGATTGCTTTTAGCATTCTGAATTGAATGCTCTACTTAATCGAAGCCAGGTTAGCTAGGTTTCTCGATGTATGAAACTGTTCGGTTTTGCTGAGGAATATTATCCTGGCTTCACCCGAAGTAAGACAAATAGTTCAAAATGACTGAAACAGGAGAAATACTTCGGTTGGAACCGAGGTAAGGAGGATAGTTCGGCTTATCCGAAGCAAGGAGTTGGTTCGCTTCCACTGAGGTAGATAAAACGGCTTGCGATTTGCCAAAGGATACCTCATTTTCTCCTCTGGGCATTTATTTCGTTGGCCGTTTCTGACATAAGTTCATTTTGCGTATGCGCTAAGCAATCAATTGCTAGTGTACTACGTTATTTTCGAAGGGGGATTTTCTAGGTCTGCCCATATCTCAAGGACCTGCAGACGATTTTTCGTATTTAAGGCTCTCGATTCGAGATCAGAAGGAGATCTTCTGCCTTTCGTCACGGCCTGGGAGGCGTGCTTGATATGCCTTGGGGTGTGCCCTCTTTTCTTAGTGCGCCACACGGCAGTGTGACCATGGCGTTTTGAATTTCGGGGTCCTCTTCCTTAATGGTTGCTCCTGGTTTGTTGCCTATAAAAAGGGAATAGCAGATTGTGTTTGAGCACTTCCTGAAGCCTTTTTCTTCTTGTAAGTCAGAGAAGTTCTCATGGCTCCTGTCTTACTGAGGTTGAGGGTGGAGAGGTCGAGCTTCCCTTTTGAAGGTTGGCTTGCCCTAGATAGCTGGGGTGATGGAGGAGTTGCTGAAGAACAAGTAGTCCTCAAGGAAGGAGTCTCGGAGGTCATACAGAGAGTGCACGGGGATGCATACAGAGGTCATACGGAGAGCGCACGTATGCGCTCTCTGTATTGCCTTTATCACTTGCCATGGGGACCACAGGAAATGCAAAGCATATACAGGCCCCATGGCTTACATGAACTTCGCCCCTTCCTCAATTTGGATCCCTTAGTTCATCCGCCCGAGGGGTCCTTCTCAACGAGGAGGGAGGTAAGTAGTGTTGGGCTCCTGTCTATGGTGTTGGGCAGCTGCTAGCAGCCCAGCATACCACTCAGGGAGGGGGAATCCTCAGCATCGGCTCTTCAGCCCAGTTTGGGTCCCTTAGTTCATCCATCCGAGAGATCCGTGGATGGCCTACTTGCTATTAACCAGCGACTCAACGGAGCCGTCTGATTTCTCTAATTTCTTGGGTCGGATGCAGAAACAATGTCATTGACTGAAGCTGCTTGCCTGAGCTTTCAGAGCAACGTCTTCGACCGAAGCTGCTTGCCGAGCTTTTATTTTATTTATCTTTATTTCCTGTGCTGTGATGCACTTGTAATGCCTCTCAGGTTGTAATTTTTATCAATAAGAAAGCTCTTACTCTTTCTTCTTCAAATACTTGTTTCTTTTCCAATGCGATTGTGTTGTTCGGTCGTGGGGGTCATTCTGTTTGTATTGTGCTTTTCGAATCGTAGTGTAGTTTACAATCTCTGGCAGCACTTAAGTTATTTTGCTTTCGTTAGGCATTTCAGTAATGCTCAGTCCTCTACGGAGGAAGTATTCATCTCTGTTTAGGTTAGAGGAAGGCCTGGGCGGCCTTACTAATTTGCAAGGTAGACATGGCCTTACTCGAGGGACGGAGTAGTTTTTCCTTAAAGAGAAATGACTCACTTAATCTTGCTGGTGTGCAGAGAAAGAGGTTGCTTACCTCACCGAAGCATGATAGGACATTTAGTTACGCTAGAGTGTTTGAGAGATCAACCGGCTTTGCTACCACTCTGAAGGAGTCATCCATTCATGCAGAACTTGAGATATTGTTTGAAGATATCACTTGGCCTTGCCGAGGCTTGAGATATTATTCGGAGATATCACTCGGCCTTGCCGAGGCTTGAGATATTATTCGAAGATATCACTCGGCCTTGCCGAGGCTTGAGAGATTATTCGAAGATATCACTCGGTCTTGCCGAGGCTTGAGATATTATTCAAGATATCACTCGGCCTTGCCAAGGCTTGAGATATTATTCGGAGATATCACTCGGCTTGGCCGAGGCTTCAAAAGATTATATTTTACTTGGCACGACCAAGGTATGAAGACATCACTCGGATTGGCCGAGGCTTTAAAAGATTATATTTTACTTAGCGTGGCCAAGGTACGGAGATCACTCGGCTTGGCCGAGGCTTCAAAAGATTATATTTTACTTGCGTGGCTAAGGTACAAGATCACTCGGATTGGCCGAGGCTTCAAAAGATTATATTTTACTTGACACAGCCAAGGTACGAAGATCACTCAACCTTACTAAGGATTCAAAAAGATTATATTTTACTTGGCGTGGCCAAGGTATGGAGACATCACTCGGCTTGGCCGAGGCTTCAAAGATTATATTTTACTTGGCGCGACCAAGGTACGGAGACATCACTCGGCTTGGTCGAGGCTTCAAAAGATTATATTTTACTTGGAGTGGCCAAGGTACGGAGATCACTCGGCCCTGCCAAGGATTCAAAAATATTATATTTTACTTGGCGCGACCAAGGTACGGAGACATCGCTTGGCTTGGCCAAGGCTTCAAAAGATTATATTTTACTTGGCGTTGTCAATGTATGGAGATCACTCAGCCCTGCCGAGGATTCAAAAAGATTATATTTTACTTGGCGCGGCCAAGGTACGAAGATCACTCGGCCCTGCTAAGGTTTGCAAAGTATATTTTACTTGGCACGGCCAAGGTACAGAGATCACTCGGCCCTGCCGAGGCTTCAAAGATGATATAGCAAGACCTGCTTCTTATTGCAGTTTTCAGGGAAAAGTAATCGAAACAAAAACTTTGCAAACCTTTGAAAGTTAAATTTAACGCAATGAACAGAGTAAGTTTAGTAAGGGCGTACTCTTACTGATGATAGATGCGGAGATTATCCGAGTTCCATGTTCGGAGATAGACTTCCATTCAGATCTTGGAGTTTGTAGGTGCCGGGCCTGATTACCTCCGCAACTTAATAGGGACCCTCCCAATTTGGGGACAGTTTCCCTTGCTCCAGTGGCTTTGACACGGATGCCTTCCGAAGTACCAGATCATCCGGGAGGAAAGACTTTCCTTTGACTTTGGCAGAGTGATAGCGGGCTATCCTTTGTTGATAGGCGGCCATTCAGATTCGGGCCTTCTCCCTGACTTCTTCTATTAAATCAAGATTAGTTCAGAGTTGCTCGTCATTGGATTCCTCCGAAAAGCTTTCCACGCGAGGGGAGGGGAGCCGACCTCCACAGAATAACAGCTTCCATACCAAAAGCCATCTTAAATGGAGTTTGGCCTATGGGTATCCTTTAGTAGTTCGGTAGGCCCACAACATGTGATGGAGCTCTTCTACCACCTGCCTCATGCTCGATTGAGCCGAGCTTTAATTCCTTGCAGAAGGGTTCGATTGGTTACCTCGGCTTCCCCATTGGCTTGAGGATGTCTGACTGATATCAGGTGATGAAGAATGCTGTGATCCTCACAGAATTCTCGGAACTTAGGATTATCGAATTATTTTCCATTGTCGGTGATGATGGTGTGGGGAAGGCCGAAATGGCAAATGATAGACATCCATACAAAATCCTTAGCTTGGGTTTCGGTTATCTGGGTGACTGCCTCAGCTTCGACCCACTTGGTGAAATAATTAATCGCAACAAACAAAAACTTCCTTTGCTCTGTTGCAAGGGGAAAGGACCGAGGATATCATTCCCCATTTGGCGAAAGGTCAGGGGATGATACATGAGTTAAGTGAGCAGAGGGGAGCCTTTGGACATTTGAGTGTCGCTAGCATGAATCATAAGCTCGGACAAGGTCATCAGCATCTCTCTGCATCGTCGGCCAATAATACCCTTGGCGCACTTTGTGGCACAGAGCTCGGCCGCAAAGGTGGTTACCACATATGCCTTCATGAACCTCCCGAAGAGCATAATCAGTCTCTGACAGTCGAAGGCATTTGAGTAACGGCATAGAGAAAGATCGCTTATACAGTCGATCATCAATTAAAACATAATGAGATAATTGCATTTTTAGTTTTCTTGCTTCTTTTCTATCAACGGACAAATATCTATGTATGGGATCTATCCAAGATGGTTCAATATCGACCTGCATCATCTAATCAGCATTGGCAATGCTGGATTTCTCCAGGTTCCAAGTGGAACCTCTACTCAAGGTCCATTGAGTCCGTAGTCGCCAAGCGGGACAAAAGGTCGGAGCGCGCATTATCAGCCCTTGGGACCTGAATAATCTTAAATTCAGCAAAGTGGGATGATAGATCATGCACCTTTTGAAGATACCAAATCATGTTGGCTCTCGAGCCTCGAATTCTCCTTGCACCTGGCCTACCACTAACTGAGAGTCAGTGTAGGCATCTAGCTTTTCGACTTTGAGCTCGCTGGCGATGCGGAGTCCGACGAGCAAACTTCATACTCCGCTTCATTGTTTGAGGCTGGAAAGGAGAAGCGGATGCCATATTCGAAAGTCGCCCCTCCGAACTAGTGAGGACTAGACCGGCGCCAGAACCGCTCGCACTGGAGGATCCATCGGCATGAAGCAACCACGGGGCATTGGGCTTTGGTTGTTCAGGAGCGTCCGAAGCAGAACCATCTTCGAGTATGGTGCATTCAAGGAGGAAATCCGTCAGAACCTGGGCTTAATGGCTGGACGAGGCCGATACTAAATGTCATGTTCACTCAGCTCAACAGCCCATTTGGTCATTCTTCCCGATGCTTCTGGATGATGGATAATTGACTTGATGGGTTGGTCGGTCAAGACTACGATAGTGTGTGCCTGAAAATACGGTCGCAGCTTTCGGACCGATGTTACTAGAGCCAAAACCATCTTCTCGACATGGGTATACCTCGTTTTGGTGTCTCTGAGCAATTTGCTAACATAATAAACTGGCTTTTGAAGTTGTTTTCCTCTCTGATCAGTACAGAGCCAACGCGCTCTCAGAGACCGCCAAGTATAGACGCAGCGTTTCCCCTGGTTTTGGACTGCTAAGGAGAGTGGCGAGCCAAGGTATTTCTTGAGATCTTCAAAGGACTTTTGGCAATTTGGGGTCCATTGAAAATTTTTGGCCAACCGAAGTACTTTGAAGAAAGAAAGGCACCTTTCGGTTGATCGAGCAACGAAGCGGTTGAGGGCCGCTATCCTTCCGGTAAGACATTGCACTTCGATTGACCCCGAAGGGGCCATCTGCCGCAAGGCCTGAATCTTCTATGGATTTGCTTCAATGCCTCGCTGAGAGACCATAAAGCCCAAGAACTTTCCAGAATTAACCCCGAAAGCACATTTGGTTGGGTTGAGCTTCATCTGGTACTTTCGAAGTGTCACGAAGCTTTCTACGAGATCCTCAACATATTAGGATGCCTCCTTACTCTTCACCAGCATATCATCAACATACACCTCCATGTTCTAGCCAATTTGCTCCTTGAAGACTTTATTGACCAGCCTTTGGTAGGTGGCACCTGCATTTTTTAAACCAAAAGATATGACTCGGTAGTAATAAATACCTCGGTCGGTGATGAAAGCAGTTTTTTCCTCATCCTCGGGCGCCATCCGAATCTGGTTGTATCCTGAATAGGCATCCATAAAAGTCAACATTTGGTGGCCTGAAGTTGAATCCACAAGCTGATCGATCCGAGGAAGAGGGAAGCTGTCTTTTGGGCAAGCCTTGTTGAGGTCGGTGAAGTCAATGCAGATCCTCCATTTGCCATTTGATTTTTTCACCATAACTACATTTGCCAGCCAGTCGGGGTAATTGACTTCCCAAATGAAGTTGGCTTTAATGAGTTTGTCTACCTCCTCTTCGATAGCCTTTTGGTGTTCGAGAGCAAATCTTCTTTTCTTCTGCTTAATCGGCCGAAATGCCTCGTCCACTCTAAGGTGGTGGACCAGGACATTCAGGTTGATCCCGGGCATATCCAACGCGGACTAGGCGAAGACATCAGCATTCTTCCGAAGGAATTCGACCAAGTCTTGCCAAGCTTTTCCTTTAGTTGTGACCCGACTTTATGGTTCGGTCAGGCCGAGCTTCGTCAAGTGGCACTTCCTCTAATTCTTCGGCTGGCTCTCCTCATTGCTTGGCAAAATCTTTCCGAGCATCCAGCCCATCAACCTTGGGCTTCCTGGATTGAAGGTTATCGACAAAGCAATGTCGAGCTATAATTGACTTCCTCGTACGACTCCTACTCCCCATTTAGTGGGAAACTTCATGGCGAGATGGGGAATGAAAATGATGGCTTTGAGAGATGCTTGTCCTGGCCTGCCGAGGATGGCATTGTAAGGAGACCGAAGCTTGGTTACAAGAAATCCATGAGCGTAGTAGCTACGCGGGCCAAGTGCCAGCTGGACTATTAAAGTAATAACTCCCTCGGGGATTATGGAGTCGCCCATAAAACCTACTAGGGTGGATTCAACGGTTCGGAGGTTTTTCGTTCGAAATTTCAATCTCACAAAGGCGTCAAAATACAAAACATTAACGGAGCTTCCACTATCAATTAAAATGCGGTGTACATAATAGTTGTTCATGTTTAGGGATACAACCAGAGCATCGTCATGGGGGTACTGTACCTTTCGAAGATCTTCATCAGAAAAAGAGAGTTCATTAACCCGAGCCTTCTTTGGCGGATTTTCTTCCTTGTCTGGCCGCGATGACGGGGAACCAGCCGCCACTATCATGTTAACATTACCAATGACCGAGGGATTCGGCGAAGGGAGCTGGCGATCCCCTTCATTGTTTAGCTCAGGGGGTCCTCTGAATCAGTCCAGTCTGCCCCGTTGGATCAGCCGCTCGATCTCATTCTGGAGCTACCAACACTCCTCGATGTC